>JAUTBQ010199792.1:0-22418 GCA_032361185.1 Lepetodrilus ovalis | reverse complement strand
TCCAGACTAGTCAAGCAGTACATATGCATGCAAGTCATGATATTAGTGAAAGAATCTAGAAAGTGACTTAAACCCCATATCAACCAACCAATGTAGTTGCTACAGACTCTCATTCCCAATGAACAGATCACCAGGAACAGATTGGAAGAATTTTTGTTCACAATGATGTAGTTGTGATATACGCTAAAATAATAGTAATAGAGAAATTGATCAATATCAAACATAGATACATTGTGTCATTTACGTTAAAAAACATAAAAATATTGTATGTGTGTCCGTGTGTGTGTGTGTGTATTTGTGCTTGATCTATAATCTAACACAATGAGTCGTTAATGTTCTTTCTAAATATAGAGAGAAAAAAAATTACATTTAATATTACACAAGATATGATGTAAACAAGAGACGGTGCCTTTAATAGATTGCGGCTAAGTATGGACACACAGAAATAGCAGCATACAGTTTATAAGGCAAGGACATTACCCAGAGTCTCGAGTCTCTGCTAGCCGCCTATTGGTCTTTGCAGTCTATTTTCAGAAGAAGTCTATTTTTATCAATCTCAGTCTGTTATCGCAAGTAGAACATATTGGCAGTGTTTTGGACATATAGCACGACACAATTGAATAGCGCTCCGTACAGTTAGCGTACAGTTAGCGGCTGCGTTCCAGAGAGGGAGGAGGGATATATATACACATGTGTACGTACACCTCCAGATCTGGTACCGCATCATTGGAAAGCTGGGTTCTGTACGGTTAATTCTCCGAGATTCTGTTCCGTTCTGCTACTGGGATGATGACATGCACGAGTTAGTCGCCTCATTACAAGTCCTCAGGTTCTGGTGGTAATTGACAGGTGAGCTTATTACTTGTGTCGCGTATTGAATGGTACGAATGTAAAGTCTCCTGGCTTTCGCTGTCTTTGAGTGAAGCACGTTTAGGAGCTGGCTTAGGAGCCGGTCCGTCGTGGGGACACTGAAAGATATCACAGAGGCTTTCGTGCTCCTAGCGGAGAATGGACTTTATTGCTGTTCATCAGTGTATTGCAAAATCAATATGTTGGTGTCACATTGTACAGATCTTTCATTTTTTTTTAAATTCGTAAATGTCCCCAAGTGATGTATGTTTCAGGGTCGTTAGAAAGTGAAGTATGGATTGGGTTTATTTTTATAGTAATTTAGCTAATTAAGTGCTGACTAAAGATGATTGACGGAATACTTTTCATGTTGCCATGTTGATGAAAAATCTATAAAATCTCATTTGTTTAAAGCAGTAAGATAGGATATATTGGTTGTATGGATTCAAGGCTTTTTGCACGATTGTTTATTTTGCCATGTAGGTATATATATACAAGTAGTTTTGTGTCATTCTTTCATTGGTTGTCAATATCAATTACTCACTGAAGATCATTAAGTGAACTCAATGACATATCACAAGAATCAATCCACGTGTATATTTGATGGCAAGCATGTTTCAAGGCATAAGCAATGGAGTTTTTAGACACTATTTTATCTCTTGACATGATAAATGCATATTTCTGTAGTGTGCTAAATCTGAAACTAACCATTGCAGAGTTTCTATTAAACTTTGTATCGCATTTGGTAACAGTGGCAGATCTTCAGATCTAAAGCAAGACATGTTAGGAAAACTGGGGGAAAAAACAATAACATTTCAAACACAATCATGGACTGTCCTATCATATTAACAACACTGACATTCACGATCAACATTCCAATATGATTGTAGTCAAGGAATGACATTTAAAAACATGACGAGAAGGGACCATTCCTTGATCTGTGTGGAAATAGCCTTCAGAAACAAAGTGTTTACAATGCTGGTCGGATCTTCTGTGACCATGTTGGGACTCTTATTGAGCTAGTGCCAGCCCAGATTTCTCAAAACAATCAGAGTTTTTAAACTCGACTCCGTAATTTGTGTTTTTCAGGAAACAAATCTGTCTGCACTGCCATTTTATTGTCAGTGTATTATGAGACATCGAGATGGAATTCGCACATAAAACTGACATAATTGTCAGCATGGTACGCACATACCATTGTCAGAGGATACGTGTAAATAATTATGGTCGCATATGGGTAAATTATTCCTGCTGCGATGAAAAACACTAATTCAATAAAAAAAATAAGGGTGGGTCAATAATAATTATAGATGAGGGAAACAAAAAGATATTTATTTGAGAAATACAGTTGTATTAGAATATAGGTCTAAGCGTGTTAACTATATTTCTCGAACAAATATTGTGTATTTTAACCTGTTTTGTTTTCCCTAATTTGGAAAAGATTCCACCACTCTACCCCACCACCCCACCCCTAATTACACAATAACCCAGATGACGACTGTCCTATGCATTGATTATCTCGCGACTTAAAAACTGGAGCTGGGTCATTTAGCTTATATCAAGTTGGAGGGCTTATCCTTCAGACTACTGCCTGATTTATTAAATTAGCGGCAAGATCTGGATATTCTCATAATGAAGTCATAAACCGCCCCAAGGCTGGCACCAGACCCGGAACATGTTGCTGTGTGTGGGCCTATAACACAATAGCATGCGACATGGGGACTGACGGGGGAAAAGCGCTGGTGTGGACTGGCGTATTACCAGGAATCTGCTTGATTTATGGCTTCTAATCCTGGTCTAAAGAACTGCTTGGGACCGTGGATTAGCATGTTGGGACTGTGGCATAGCATGTTGGTACCTGTGTTGTATGGCTTGCTGTAGAAAAATCTTCCATTGATAACCATGCTGTGCTAGTGCGGTGTAAAATTATCCTTATGAAGATGGCGAGGAAAAGGAAAAGAAGTGGAATATCTTTGCGATGTTGTTAATATTGCCCTGAGACTTTTGCTTTGACATTTGGAAAAGGTTTCTGACAGTGTTATTTTCGAAATGTTATGGTTAATGCACTAATGCACGGTTAGTGTGAGACAGGGAAGGGGGTTGGGGGGTTGTTGATAGAGCATTATTAGAATATTGTAAGATGGTTGCATGTAAAAAGATCTTTTTTAATAGCATCATCGCTACGTCTCTAATATTCCCTTCAAAGTAAAATACATTGATATACCATATGTTGAATGTCATTTGGATATGTTTATTATTTTTTCATTACAAACATGAAAAGTGAAAATTGGCAGTGTTCATGAACAATTACTCAACAAAATAAATTAACTGTCCAAATTACTCAATTCTTATCTGTTAATTTACCATTATCTAATAAATTGATCACCATTTTGAAAATATTGGTGCAGTGGATGGTAGCGCAATGGTAACAAAAATTGGACTTTGCAGCCAAAGGTCTGGGTTCAAATCCCATCTCGGGAGACTGGAATCGATGTTCGTGAGTCTCAGTTACCTTTCTGATGCGATCACAATAGGGTGCGCTGTCTGTACCGTGGCAATACAGTTATCATCCTTGGTCTGTCAGTACTGTCATGTTATAGCAACATTTTAATGATGTACATTCAGGGATCGCAATTAACACTCGCCCGATCACCTGTGCCATTTCTCCCAATGCTAAAGGTAACCTAAGGGCGAGTAGAAATGCAATACATTTGTTATTTGTATCACTATTTGGGAAAGTAAGTTTTAAAGTGAGTTTCTATCAGAGACTATCCTTGTACATTTTTATAATGATGTATTATTGATATACATTTTCACTAAGCAAGTATTTGTTGTATTATGTATTGTTTAGTTGAGATGGTTAAATTATGTATTATTTTTCAACACGAGGGGGTAAAAAAAAAAGGGAAAAACGCTGATAGAGCACTATCTCAGTTTGAGGTCTTGTTCTCTGAATGCTACAGCTATTTCAAGACTTGCAATGTTTATTTTTGACGTAGGGATGGTTATCAATGTTCCATTTGCTTGGCAGCCAAGAAGAAAAGACATTTATGAGGAAAACAGGGACATAAACATGTAGCTAAACAAGACACTAACTTGTATATCAACTGATTGTAGATCACAGCCTCTTATTCGGGTACTGGAACAGGGGTGGGGGGTGAGTGGGAGCTTGTCATGCCTAAATGCATTGTAATGCTGTAGATCCTGCAGTGTCGTCCAATTCTTGGGTACAAAAAGTGTACTTTTCGTATAATAAAAGCACTTGATTGTCACTAGAAAACATGACTCGTCCAAACCTTAAAGTAAGACTTGCTGGTAAAGTCGATATAATCTTGGGGGAAAAGGATGTACCTTTCCGTTTAGCCATAAGATATTACCGGTATAGAGATTGAAATGACATTAGCCTAATGATAAAAGGTTCAACCATTAGTTTATGTTGTGGTCAATGAAGCATGTTCATACTCGTGGCAATGCTAATCCAGCTACTGATGTTACTTTAGCGTTTAGCATTATCCACAGATTTGATGCTAAGAACATCGGTTCCTGTAATTAACACCATTGATTGGTGCAGTATGTGGGTGGAACGTTTGATAATGAACACACCACGAACTGTCACAGAATCATGTCGAATGTCAGGGGTCAGTACAGAAAGAACATTGTGCAATGCCAAAATGTGACTTGTATCCAGAATTATTGACATTAACGCCAAAGCCATGGCCATCACCATGGTCGTTATATTGATTGCAACTAAATGGTGTGTCCCAAACAGACTGGCTTGTATTGTATTTAAAGGTACACGGCTAATTTACCAAATATTGTCCATGTTATGCTATATTATGATCTTATTGTATGGAATAATCAATTCCTTTTATGTTGTGTACCACTCTGTAGGGAATAACTTATGAATGAATTAATACACTAATGACTTCTTATGTTCAGCTTTATCAATGTTTGCCAAAGTTACATTTCTGACCGATATTGATAGGATGCACTGTCTGTAGAGTGACAATAGAGATATCATCCTTGGTCTGTCAATACCAGTCAGTGCTCGCAGGTTTACTGCAACATTCAGCGCTACTGATGTTGCAGGTTTCCTCCTGCCCGAAACTGACAAGTCATGATATTGGTGAAAGATTCTAGAAAGTTAATGTAAACTCCATTACAAAAGAAAATAAGAGAAAAAAACGTTCAGCTTTACCAGTCCTTGAATTGCCATTGACCAATCAAATATATACTCTGATTGTGATCCAATGACACAAATAGAACTAATAGAACGTATGTTGAATATCCTGACCTAAGTGAATGATATAATATGTAGATGGTAGATGGTGGATGCTCAATAATGTAGTGCTATAGCTTCAGAGGATACTGACCATTATTATTATCCAAAATGAAGTATGTTTTCTTTATTTTTGACTTCGAAGCTAAAATACAGGGATGTAAACAATGCTATTGATTGTCATGACCACACATGTATTTTCTGGTCATGGGATGCCAATTTAAAGTACCACATCGGGATCATAGCTGCTTGAATGAACAGTCACTTAGAGAACTGGGGAAGAGAAATGCTATGGATTTGCAATCTTTGCCGCAGGCTTTGTTCGATCTACAATCCCGCCATTACCATACTTATTGCCTTCTCTAATGTTCCAAGCTCCACTCCTGCATTAGGTTTCAAATAGATGAAAAGCCATCAAATATTAATCATAGAATATTGGCATTCATAAATGGCCGAATTTTTCCATTGAATCTGTTCTGAAGCCATTTAACTCTATCCCTACTTGACTGCACCGCAATCACACTTCTGTATGGGGCATCTCTGGTTACCTTCAGAAGGGAAATGGTTAATTAAAAAATAGATGGATTGGGAAGTACACCTTGACAAGGTTGCATGATGCTAGGATTTACCTTCTTTGTAACATGATGTTCTTACGTGCATGCTGTACTTACCACCATTAGCAGTTATTATGTGTTGTGCAACACAAAGTATTCACATCTCAGTGATGACCTGTTGCAAAGTTTTGCCAGTGGAAACGGGTAATAGTTAATTATACTGTATCCAGTGACAAACTACATAGTTCATGTTCATGTTGTTTTGCCTGAAGAAATGTCACATTGCTAATGATAAATTATTGTATTAGTTTACGTATATTATCGTCGCAAATGGGTGAAGGATTCCCGGAGCAGCGATAAACTCCATATTCACTCGCTCTGTATATTAGAGGAAATATTAGTTTCCGTATGCATGTATTAGAGGAAATAGCTCAAGATTGTTCAGTTTGAAAGTAAGATTAGATCTTATGACCTATGATATTCTATCATAGAATGAGTTGGATCGAATAATAAATAGAGCTACACTCATCAAATTCAGTAAAATGTGAAAATATTGATAACTAGCTGGTAATCCGGAATAAGTAGCTGGTTGAATACAACACGTGGTTGGACGAATCAAATGTAAGTAAATTCAGGTAGTTTGACCTTTAGGTGAGTTCTCGGTGATGGCCGATTGTACCTGTTTATAAACTGGGTGGTGTGCTGGGTTTTCCAGGGAGACTTCCAGGAAGAGGATATGACTGAAGTCGAGTGCAGTTCCACGCTGGAGGACTTCGCAGCCACCGGTAGGACCGGGAGGCGGAACGCGGTTCCGGACATACAGACCGACCCCAACACCTCTGTCGGAACTAATGACCTCACACGGGATCTGGACAAGTTACAATGTACAGGTAAAAAAAAGAATTTTAAATAATTTTTAAAAAATCGTGTTTTCAGTCATACTGTGCAACAGTCCTGCATGTTTGTTAGTCACCATGGTTAGATTACAATGTACAGGTAAAAAAGTTTTTTTTAAAAATGACCAATAGACATTTATTTTCCTTGTTTCCAAGCATTACATTACACAGTGTTAGTCACCATGACTATGTTACAGGGAAATTTTGAATACTGTGCAGGTGCACTCTTGTGCAAACAATGTACAGGTAAAAAGATATATAAAAAATGACAAAAAGAAAGGTTTTCCCCCCATGTGTACAATCATAACATCCACGGTTAGATTACAGGACGTTTTGTATATGGTGCAGGGTATCCTTTCACGAAGCTCTCTTATCTACTAAGAGACCATAGCGCTCTCTTTCCCGATAGCTAATGCTCTGCAAAGAGAGCGCTATGGTCTCTTAGTAGATAAGAGAGCTTCATGAAAGGGTACCCTGGTGCACTCTTTATAAGAATAATGTACAGGAAATACATTCTCCAGTCGTACACTGCCACTCTGAAGAGCCACTGCTTCATTTTTTATTATTTTGCAGGTTTATTCAATATGAATTTAGTGTTTGAGCCTCTTAACACTGTATGTGATCTCCTACAGATCTCAGCCACTCTGAAGAGATTCTTCTTCATTTTTTATTATTTTGTAGGTTTATACAATATTAATTTAACACTGTCTGTATGTTATCTCCTACAGATCCAGGCCACTCTGAAGAGATTCTTCATTTTGAATTTTTTTTGTAGGTTTATACAATATGACTTTAGTGTTTGAGCCTGTTTAACACTGTCTGTATGTTATCTCCCCACAGATCCCGGCCAGGCCTCAGCCAGTACATCGGGAGCCAGCGGCCAGACCTCCAGCAGCTCTAGTTCTAGTTCTAGTTCAAAGGGAGCCACAGCATCATAGCAGTTCCTGTTAGGACTGCACCGGACAGTGTACATAATGCCGCCATAACTTCAACCAACCACACCAGGACTGCACCGGACAGTGTACATAATGCCGCCATAGCTTCAACCAACAACACCGGACAGTGTACATATATAGTATGTCGCCATAACTTCAACCAGCCGAGTGTCACAGACAACAAAGTGTATAAAACATGACACTCGACCAACCAAGCAGATCGGCCTCGAGACAGAGACTCGTGATCCGTTCATCGCGCGCGCGTGTGTTTGTATATTATGTGTTGCCATGGTGATGTATACATCTAGGGATCTGGTCATTACAGACTGGTGCGATTGGTCAGTGTTCCACACCAATGGTAGGCTCAGTCATTGGAGATCTACCGACAAGACAACTGCTTCAAGTTTGAATTCGTCCATTTTTTTTTTCTCTATCTTCTTTTTTGTTCTCCCGCCACTGTCATGCTTGTGGAATCTCGCTCTTCTGTTGCAGTTTGACAAAGGTGTATTTGTGTGTTCTTGCAATGGATGATGTGTTTATCGTGTGAGCTTCTGTGGATACACGGTTCAGATGAGTGAATGTGTGGTGTGTGGATAGTCGCAATGGACTGTGACAAGGACTGAAACATGGACAGACTGGATTCGGGGATGTAATAATCTCACGCAGCCCATGAACCGTGGTTGACCTCAGTCAGTGAAAATTCAAAATGGAATGAAAGTTGCAGTCACATATTCACAATTTCTTTTATATCGTCGAATATTCCCAAATGTTTATTTAATAGTCAAATATTCCCAGATGTTTATTGATATAGTCAAATATTCATAAATGTTTATTTAATAGAGTGAAAATATTCCCAAATGTTTATCATTGCCCTTACACCTACCTATATAATACCTATATGTTTGAGTATAACCATTTGGATGGAATATGATACAGACATCATCTACAATGTAATTACATGTAGGTCAGCTGGCTAGTTAACCTCCCCACTGAACAGGGCATTGTTGCTTGCCCCTGGTAGGAAGGTTAAATAGCATTATGATTTTGGTACCTAGTTTCCATATAGAACAACCATAGCCCTTTAAGACATTGTAAATATCTTCCAGTAAGAGTTGCGTCCCTTTAAACCCGTCAAGAATCATTATCTCCCCATTTGCCATGTTAAGTAGAGTGGTTTGGCTAGCATAACAGTAGACACTGATAATTAAGTTTTAGTATGTTTAAGAAGCACAAATTTGGAAATGAATTTGAGGAAGCGACACTGGTCCAGAGTCCCAAGGCCAGTGAGTTTCACTTTGGGCCAGTGGTTTTGTAAACTTTAGGGTCTGTGGGGTCCAGCTAAATTTTAAGTGATAATGATGTGTCCTTCAATATTCATTCAGTTAGCTTCTGGGCCAGCTGATTTTCAACAGGGCCACTAGAAATTATAAGTTACTGTCCCGGTTGGCAAGTAGACATAGTACTCAACTTTCTAACACTGCTTAAGACCTACAGAATTAAATCAAAATCTGCCCTATTATAAGCTGCATGCCGCCATTACCTAAATACATAATTAATTAACAGATTATAGCTACTTACATGTCTTTTACATTAATTTTACATACTAAAGTACCTTCGTGATACTATCGCGGTATGTTTGTCAAATGGTGATAGTATCGTGATAGCAATTCTCACTATCTCAATACTATCATGATTGTGAAATTACCTATAATAATTGCCCCCAAAGGCGGCGCTACACGTGCACATTTTCTCGCTAGTTCACTGTCCGAAAGTGAATTTCACGAGGACCAAACCTTGCGATTAACTGTCTGAAAGTTATGAGAAACTGTCGATAGTTTTGTCTACCTATTCGTATGGGTCAGATATTCCCGCTGCGATGTAAAGCACTAATTCATTCATTCTCCTATATCAGGGATGGAAATTAACACTAGCCCATTAGACCGGGCCATTTCTCCCAATGATAAAAGTATTCTAAGGACTAGTAGAAATTCATGATTTGTGTAAATGTTTGCTATTGGTATCAGTTACTATCCTGGCTAATACGTTTTTAAGTAAGTTTCTATTAAGGTAAGTTTCTATCGTTGCTATACAGTTTCAGAACCGTTCACATTGCATAGCTCTGTATGAAATACCCATTGACAGTTCTATCGGCAATCACTTTAACAAAAATGTTGACAATCTCTCACATGGAGCGCCACCTTAACATTCACCGAGTTATTACTCGTAGCGTTATGGTCAATCTCTGAAACAGGGCCCTGTTCCACTAATCAATCGTAGCACTAAGTCATTGCTCCATGTTAACATGTAGGATTTACGACTCTCGTAGTGCTAATATCGTTCTGTAGAACTGGCACCAGGACCACAGGTTTCTATTATTTCTTCATCGCTGTCTGACATCTTCATTCTATGCTTGTATGTTTTGTTAAAGAATTATAGATACCTATTTTGTTTTAATAATTACAGGTACACATATTTTGTAACATTGACTATAGATAATCATATTTTGTTGCAGAGATATTTTGTCGGCTTATTTTTTGTGCTCAGGGTAATGTGTGACCTGTGATTATTGAGGACCACTAATGTTGGTTGCATTTCATAGTTTTTGTACAGTTTGCTTCTGTTATTATTTATGATGTTGTTTCACAATTCAGACAGGCATACGATCAATCTTCCAGTTTGTTGAAATATCCCAGTTAAAGATTTTATATGCAAAATGTTAATAATTTCCTACAGGACAATTTTGATTATCTGTTTGTAAACATCAGTTGCTGAGCGATTTTTATTTCTTTCCCCCAATTCTTTTGTTGCATAAAAAAAATGTGCTTTTTCAATATGGCTTGTTATTTATGTGTTCTGTTATTATATACCGTAAATAAGATAGATTCATTGAATGTACATCATGTACATTATGCTTCCTCTCACCAAACTTTATTAATCGTTTGATCAATTAGGAGAGAACAACTTGTGATTTGTTCGTTCTTTCTAGAATCTATGACTGTATATACGATACTGTATGATTAACCTTCTTCCTCCCAGAGGCAGCCAAATATCCCATTTACAGCAGTCATTACGATCATTAAGTCGATATTGCTTTCTACCAGGTTTTCCTTTATAGAAATAGAACAAGTGTTTTGCACTAGGCCTTGATTATTCCAAATCAACTTTTGGTTATGCCTTGGGGATTACAGCTAGGAAATTGATGTCCCGATATGCCTTGCCCAGTTTAAAGTGAAATATCCCTTTCAGGTATAAAATAGATCTTGGCCTGTGACCTTCAACCTCTGGGAAAAGTGCAAAAAATGTGTTTTGCTTTGTTTCTGTACTCTACATACTGTATGTATTTTGAATGAAAACTGCATTGTAAAGTTTGATAAATCATTATGTTTATTGCTTTTCATCAACTATTATTTTGATAAATTACACCAACCTCCCAAAATAGAAGTGTAGTGATACTGGATTAATTTGTGAATTTTTGGATTGGTTATAGTCCAAGTGGGTTACGCTGGATAATTGGCTAGATTTGATTTTCCACGGGGAAAAAAACATGGCTGTTTGGCAGTCATTAGTTGTTAGTTGTGTTACAAGAGAACATGCAGTTGGGATTTTTGTTTTGTTATGGAGAAATACATATAGTCAATATTTTCGACGTCTTAAGCAACTAATGGCCACTATCGTGTATTAAAAAACTCCATTGATTTCTGGTTTTGTCGATGAAGAAAATAATCATCCGTTAAAAACTTCATCGATTTCTGGTTGTGTTGATGACACAACAGTCAGGCAAGCTACGGAACCATCTGGTCTATTATTAAACACTATGATCACATTATACAGTGTTTAATAGGCCATGACTGCTAATGTAATTAGCTACATTTTCAGCTAGCAAGTCATGCAACACAAAGTCTCCAATAAGATCAATAAGTACATGTATACACGTACGTGTAGAGCAAAACCGTTAACCTGCATCAACCTTGAGAAAAACTGTACGGTTTACGATTCCATGTTGGTTGTAGAATTGATTCCAGTGTAGATCTATACCAGTCTGACATTGGTTCCAGGGTGTAGATCCAGTCGCATTGAGGTCTGTGGCCATCATTATATAGTGTTATGAAAATGATGCTGTTTTATAAGACAATGTCATGGGTCAAAGCTGTCTCTATAAATGTTTTGACATTTTCATAGCTCAATATTAAAACTTTTTTCACCAAACTTGTCGTTTTTGTTTCAATTTTGTTCTGCAGTTGAAAATTGTTCCAGTACAGAGTAGAGGTCAATATAGATTGCACTTCAAGACCATTGGAAAACTATTTATGTATATTGCAAATAATTCTAAGTGATGGAGTTCAAATCCTGCCCCAAGAGGCCCTGCATCAATGTTTGCAGAAGTTACATTTCTGACGCAATATTGATAGGATGCACTGTTTGTATATGCACTGTTTACAGATTTATCATCCTTGGTCTGTCAGTACTAGCCGGTGCTTGCAGGTTTACTGCAACATTCAGCGCTACGGATGTTACGGGTTTCCTCCTGCCCTAAAACTGACAAGTCGTGATAGTAAAAGATTCTAGAAAGCGACTCCAATGTGAACACCTGTAGAAATCAAAAACAACAAAGCTGATTCTAAGTGTCAGGCAGTTTATTGGTAAATGTTAAGCTAAAATACCTCTAATCAGCATTCTACAGTCTGGCACAATGTTCCTTTATTGCACTAGATGTGCTACAAATGGCCTTGACCTTGTTTATTTGCAGGTCAAGGTAAAGTCCTTGACCTAGTGTACATGTGCAGTGTTGAATGACATTGGATCAGTGAAAGTTACAATGAAATGGAGCTGAAACATTGTTCAAACACAACATATTCAACTAAGTAATAAAGATGTCATTTCTGCAAATACATAACGATCATGCATGCTTTATTATGAAAAAGAAAACAAATCATATTTTTATTTCAATACTTAACCAAAAAAACACTTGGCCCAGAGTTTATGAAACTATTTTTAGTCTGATTTCATGCTCTCATATTCCTCAAAAATCCCAATTTAGAATTTTAGCTTTATCATGAAATGACACTCTAAAGGTTTCATAATCGTAATCTCAGAGTTGGGCAAGACATTTACTACCTCTGAAATGTAAAATAAAAGATGTTCTACTGTTTTACCTTAGAACCTTAATACAGTAGTTATGGTCTAAAGTTCTTTTGGAAGTAATTTCTCTCCAAACTGCAGATTTTACAGGTGTAAATTTCACATTTATCTTCCTATCAATCTCCAAGACCTCAAAACCCATGCTGCAAGACCCCAAAACGCATGCTGCCCGACCTCAAAACCCATGCTGCCCTTTGCTACATAGCATCATTGCTGTTAAATGCTGCAGCTTGTTATTGAATCACACTATGTATTATCTGTTCCACTACATTTGAGAAAGACATTGCTTTGGTCGAGGTCTTACGTTGCCATTATTAACCGTATCCAGTAAACATAATCTCCTCACCGTGGCATTAGTCGGGCTTTGTGTACTGTTTAGAACCATGTTGGGTAGCAGCGAATAATATGAGCAAGCAGAAGCTTGAACCTGCCAGGAAATGTTCATGAACTAACACTACATCCATTTCACTTTAACACATCAACCAGAAATGACATACAGCTAATAGTAATACTAACTTTGTGGGGTTAAAAATCAGACTGCAAAATCAGGGATACTTTTCTGAAATTATGAAAAATTAAGAAGCATAGTATGCAAAAGTTGGATTATTTATTATTAGAAATCTTTTTACTATTTGTTTGTAATAATTTGGAATTCATCTAATGGCAATCAAATATAAGTAATAATATAATAAAATAGTAAGAATGAAAAGAAAAAAAAAATCTGTTAATGTTCCAATGCACTAGAAAGCATGCTGATAGTGCTAGATTTCGCTGGATTGGTAGACACAAATTTGACCATCCCTATTGGGGATTATACAACCATATCTACATTGATCAGGTTCAAATTAGTTTTAGAAGTATTTTAGATGATGGAAAAAAAATATTGACAACCAATATCAACAATTTGTTAGTTTTTGGTCCATTTGTGTACAGTTATACAAGACTTTGTACAAGGTGTTAGTAACTATCAATTTCTTACAGAATAATACTATTTTTCAACAAAAAACTTTAAAAAAAATATATATACATAAAAATATCTTCTAAAAAGAAATCAAGGATGTGGAAATCATTTCAACCCATTGCAATGGATACCTGATAATAATTTTTCGGATTCTTTGTTTATACTATGACATTCTTAAGCATGAAATGAATAAATGAGTGTTCAAATATTGTACTTAATGAACATGAAGCATACACATTTAGAATATTATGCAGACATGCGATATGCATGAATTACAAACAACCAATCTCAAACCTTCAAATAGAAAATGAACACTGTATAGTTCATAAAAAAATATTGCACCATATGAAAAATTTCATTGTAAGATTCTATAAAATGGAGCACACAAAAAAAAATGAGGAAAACAAAAAAAGGTGAAATTGAATTAGTAGATGCAGACATATCTAAATACACTTCATTGTATTAACCGCAAATAATAGTGCAAAGAGCATATTTTATGGTATTGCAAGTACTGTACGGAGGGAAATCATACAGTACAAGTAGTTATAGATGTAAAGAGAATAGCTATAGGTACTGTGTTTTCAAATCATGTTATAAATGTATAACATGTGGTAGAATATATACAAATGAAATGCTAAAAAAGTGCTTGATTTTTTAATAGGCCAAAAATAATGGGGTTTTTCTGTCCAACCATTACTCTATCCTAGTAGGTACCATAATTAATATAATTATAATATTCGTGAATAAAGCTAAATGTTTAAAGAATTATAGTGCGATTTATATTTTTGTCTGCCACAATTTTATTTCCTTTCCATTTTCTCAACAAAAGCACATTTCTAAACCTACCGGTAATATTCACTTTCAAATCCAATCCAATCTCTTGAAACCTCACTAATTCTATTTCAATCACGTTCTCTATCACAAATCTATTCTTTCTATTTATAGAATCTCATTTAAAATATTTAGAACATGGTGTCTCGATCCTCAATTAACTTCCTATACTCCACAAATAATTGACACAGGACAGAAATCAATTGTAGCAATCTCACATTTTTCTACCTTTTTTTCCTCCTTAAAACTAAAAGTGTGACTGCTCATTTTTCACAGACATTCAAACATTCTACAACAGTTACAAGAACACCTATGGTTCTATATTTTTCAAATCATACCGGTATTGTGCATGTGCTATATATAGATTGTTTGAAGGAGGGAAAATACGATAATGCGAGTCAGCAACCATGTCTCTGAAGCTACTGTATATGTAACAACATTGTTAAAAGCATACAGATTGCTGTCATGTATAACGGACAAACAAATTTCTATTGGAGACTACGGTACATACTTACATTTGATGTGTCCACCCAAAAGTTATTTAATAATGCACTTATTCCCCAATACTCAATAGCTATGAAAATCTTTTTCATATTTTATACGAATAAAGGGAACTTGGCATCTTGCCTTTGAAACACTAACTGCTAGATCGACTTCACCACAATATGGATCACCGAAGGGGAATTTGGCGATATAGAATTGATCATAATGATCATAAATGATTATAGTTTGCATTTATTACTCAAAAATAGTGCTACACACTCATTGAAATCTGTGATTGTATGCCTTTAAGTCTATACAGGAAGAACAAATTATGGTGCTGAAATAGTAACATTTTTCTCCACAAAGGCTTAACGATGTCATTACATAAACTGTCCCCTCCATATAACACTGAAGTTGGGGGTCCATGATATAGCCCCAGCGTTATAGTACCCGCCTTATACGATATTGCAGGGAAATAACGAAAATAAAAATGGGATCCACATCCGACCCCGCCTTATATCCGAATCCGCTGTGTATCGATCGGACTGTGTTATATCGAGGGGACACTGTACATGCACTATATCTTCAGGAACATGGCATTTGTGCAGCTTAGAAACTCAACCTACCTTTCAATAATAAGCTACGTACCGTAGGTATTAGAATTTGAGCATACAATAGTGTAAATAATGTACCATAATACCATTGTGTTATGAAATTGAGGTTCATATTTACCTTCTCTTCACGGACAAAAATACTACTAAGAAATATTCCAAATGAAAGTTTAACTGGTAGCATGATACTTTGTGATTCAACATTGTCTCTGTAAAATGGTTATAAAAAAATCAATTTCCTATCATGCCTGAAAGGTATTCTTGATGATTTGGATTACAGTGTTCGAAATAGAGGGGGTCCTGGGGGTCATTTGAAAATCTGCAATGTTAAAGGTATCTGTGTGACCCCTGAAAATTACATATTTTACCGCCATTAACATTGAGCTTATGGAAAATGACCCCCTGATTATTTTCCTGTATTTCGAACACTGGGATTATTTCTATTCCAAGGATATATATTTAAAAAAAAATCTGAATTAAAGATAGCTGAGAAAAATAGATGGACTATTTCACTGTTTGTGTCATAACATAAATTCCCCTTCCCACAATTAAAATTAGGAATAAGGTTGGCCGAGGACAAGAGGGGCACATTTTCAGTGCTCAATATTTGAGAGAGAAAAACAATATCAACAATTAACAGTTCATGGCACTATATTTATGGTAAAGGTATTGTTGCAAAAAGAAAAAGAAAACTTGTTATTTTGAAGAAGCATGAATATGGTTATCTTAGTAGATTTTCACTGAATTTATTAAATGATCTATAGGGTCATTTCAAGACAAATAATAGTGTATGTTCCCATCACCCCACCCCCACCTCACACACACCCCACCATTAACACTTTGTAAACAAACGTGAGAATTCTACAAATCCTGATCGTTTCATGGTAGAAAATTAACATATTTAGCATAATCTGAAACATGTGGTCATTAATTGTCTGACTGACATCTGTCAGACCCTATGTAATGCAGGCGGAGGAACACTGCCACATTTTCAACCGTCGTGTCACGATGAATAAAAACATAAAAGATCAGGGTATCGTTTCTCGAAGCTCTCGTATTAGCGATCTCTAATACCTGGCACTCGTGCACTTACGGTCTAGTAGTGGATACGAGAACTTCCGAGAAACCATACCCTGCTAATCAGAGTCAGTGAGTTATTGTTTTACGCCGCAGTGAGAATATTTCACCCACATGCGACAACAGCCAATCAGAGAGCTCCTCTTAGATTCATCTTGACTGTAATTTTGCCATGACAACATTACAGATAACATACCTTCACAGTGCACTCATTAAATCACAGTCTAGGATTACTCTATTTTTAGAACACATTATTGTGCTTGCTACAGAATGGTCTTCTAGATAAGCGTATTGCCAGGGACCATTGATGGTTGATAAGCGGGCAATGACCATGTGTTTCAGAGGATGGGTATTTAGATGTGTCAATGGATCAGATTTGCCGTCAAGCCATAGCATCAAGACATTAGAATGAAACTAAATGGATATGTGGTAAAAACCTACAACAATATTTGTGGATTGGAAGTCATCTACAGTGGTGGACTAAATATCTGATATACGTACAATTACACATTGCATACACCTATGTACAATATGTATACATGTATTATATACACAATTTTACAGTGTTATTTACAATTTTACTATTATTGTTAATATTTCAATTAACCCTCTCCATGCTGGCAGCAACTGGAGATGCCCTAAAGAGCTGTGTTCTGTGCCTAATCTAGCAGGGAGAGGGTTAAGCTAAAATTATTCTGGTAATGCAAAGGTATTTGGAACAAGTAAAAACTACTCTGAAACCTGTACTTCTGAAAGTACTGATCAAAATATGCAATTTCTCCATCAATACTCAACAAAATTAATTAAGGGCCGGTCAGGAGCATTTTTGGATATACCTTATTTAACTTTAAATAATTTTAACAACAAAGAATTTCCAAATGTCTACAGGATCCCAGCAGTGTTGAAGAACTTACAGACGTATACATGAAGAATGACACCAAGTTCCTCAGGCCAAGGTCCAAATATAGCAGAAAGCTACCGGCCCTCAATTTATTGTATTGATTTTATAATTTTTCAACATATTTTGGAGATTTGATTGAATTATTGCTTTACGTCGCAGTGGGAATATCTCACCCATAGGCGACAATGATAGACAAATTCATGTTCTTATATCTGTTTGAAAATCACACCTTTTCACACTATCATGATAAAACGGGCATCAAACATTTAGTCTTGAGCCCAGTTTATATGCCTGGCTGAACTATTTAAAAAAAATCAATGCCATTAAACATTAAAACATGGAAGGTCAGTGGAAGAAGTACCGATAATCTCTGCAGTCAGCTAACAACATCCATTTGGTAATTTCACATTGCTTGCTGCACGAGGACACACATAAGCAGAGCGGTTGTTAGCCAATCAGCAGATAGCTTTGTCATCAGCTGATCAAGCCCTGGTGCACACTTCAACATATTTGGCGATAGCTTATACAAACAGATTATTGTTTTATTTTTTTCATTAAATGAAAGATACAACATTTTATATTTTGGCGAGATAGTACAAGATAACAAATGGTACCGTTTTTGTTTGTTTGTTTATTTTTCATTCCATAAACTATGGGAACAGCCATGGGAAGTAACTTGACTCTGTGTGTGCATGTTCATCTTCACGGGTGGAAGGACACAACGTGTAGTCACCATTCCAAGGGAGATAACTCTCATTTTATTCTTGTCCGTTGTACCCGGCTTTTAGTTCGAGTAATAAAACTTGGAATGAAGTAACGTTAGTTTGTCTTAGAAACCTTAGATGCTAATGAGCGTGGCAGAGAATGTGAAATTACCGAATAGAGCATTATGAAGGAACTATATCATATAGCATAATGGTCTCCATTGACTTATATCTTTGACGAAAGTGGAAATGCTGCAAACAGTCACTTTTGGTCAGAGGTTCCAAGAAAATTAACCCTCTCCATGCTGGAGGCAACTGGAAATGCACTAAAGAGCGGTATATCTGCCTAATCCAGTAGGTAGGGGGTTAATATTACATAATTCCATCTAATCTAATGAACATGAACTGCACACATAAAAACTGATACATGTTTTTCATACATTTCCCCCCCGCCCCCATAATATTTCAACGTTATCAATGAACACATATTCCATTAATCAAACAGGGATTTTTCACATACAGAAAAATAAAAACATTCTAAATTTGTGACATTTGGAAAATGAATATTGAAAAAAAATAATTGAGGAATGTTGTTATCATATATAATGAAATCAACTGGATGCTTGTGGGAAACGATACAATCTATTTAACAAATCTCTCGGCAGTGTAATACACAATTAATTAACCTTCGTCCTGCTGGTGGCAGCCATAGGTGCCCCATAGTGTAGTGACAATCCAGCAGGGTGTGGGTGATAAACCATTCTTCACAGAACATCATTTCATTTCCTGCACAAACACTTTCAAGAACATAGAGACCTAATTGATTAATAGCCACACAACAGCAGAGTTATCTTTCCTTTGACGATGAATCCCGTCATTGCATTAGAGGTGTGCAGGCGTCATCTGGTTTAGGAAATAAAGAACACAAAGAGTTTCTCGGACAAGTTTTCCGTGAATATATCAGGATGCCAGCTGCCCCAGTCAAGGCATCTGTGCTGGCTGTGTGTGAGATGCATACGTGACTGTCAGACTGTCCGTACGTCCGTCGATCCGTCCGTCCGTCAGTCCGTCAAGTCAGGCTGGCGACTAGGGCAGGCTATTGTCATCCTTCTTGCAATATGGTGACGAAGCTGACAGGAAACAGGCCTCGTCTGCTGGCATTTCCTTCAACTTCTCCCTCCTGAAAACAAGTGTGTGTATGTTCATAAATCTCCAGTTTGAGCATGAAATCGTACTCAGAAATATTCGTAATCTCGGCCCCAGGTCCGGCTTCTCATTTATCATATTAATATGATTAAGTTCAATCAAAAACCAATTTAATAGAGCATAATTCAGAATAAATCGCCAAAAAAAAACCCAGAAATATCTTGAGGTTTCACTCACCCACCACTCCTCTTCTTCCTCACGTAATACTAGGATTATCTCCCCTTCCTTGAAGCTCAGCTCATCGTCATTGTCTGCATCACAGTCGTACAGCGCTTTGCACCGTCTCCGGCCTATAGACGACTTCCGACCCTGAAAATTTACAATCCGAAAGTGAAATCAACAATAACAAGGTTTTAATTTTTCCCCGATTTCAGTAAACCAAATTGATAAAGATCAAGTTCTCTCCAACAAGGAAAAACAGACATATCTATGTATGTTCATATACAACTATATACAACTTGTATTATTTCAAAGCGAGATAGATAAAAAATAAAAAAAAGTAATTATTTGAAAGGGAGATAACTCTGTCATTCTTAGGTTGGTTAGAACTCTTGTTAGTTTCTGTACTGTCACAATACAGTTATCATCCTTGGGAAATAATCTTGAAAATGACTTTAAACTCCAATAAAAACGTGCTCTGAAACTGTAATGAAAACCAAATCTAAACAGAATATCAGTGGCTCTAAGCCCAAATAAAATCTGGCTGTACACTCCCAATGAAAACTGGCTCTAAATTCCAATAAGCAAGTTCGGAGTTTCGAATAAATACAGAACATGTGTGTGCATGTCAAAGATGAAAGCACATGTAGCATGGTACAATGCAATGAAACTGCTTCTCAAAACCACTAGAATACTTTACAGTGGTTGTAACAAACACATAACATAAACACACATTACTAGCTCTACTGCACCTCAGACAGTTGTTGTTGTTCATGTGCTTTCACCTTTAACATGTGCATGACATGGATTACGCGTGTATTCAAATCTCTGAGCAGACTTTAAAAAAAACCCACAAAAAAACCCACCACCAAGACATCGATAACCGTCGGAGAAGACAAAATGGAGTGCGTGTGAATATGGAGTTTAACGTCGCTGCAGGAATCTTTCACCCATTTGCGACAAGACAAAATGGAGATGTTACCCAATACACAATGTAAGGCTTGCTTACCCATGACATTGGGGGCTGTTCATTTTGCTACCAGCTGATCCGAACCGGCAGCCCGCTTGACCTCGGTGTCCCGAAAAACGTGCTCGATTTTCTGTTTTACGAAAGACCGGCAAACAACCGACCATGACATAGCTTATATTCTAAATATTGGGCAAAATCGAGAATGTTTTTCAGGTCACCAGTGTCAAGAGGGCTGCTGGTAGCAAAAGAACAGCCGCAATACCACATACCTGGGTGATCCACTACCATTGGAGAACACAAAACAGAGGTTGTACAGGATACAAAGCCTGCTTGGCCATGAAGTTACCACATACCTGGACTTTGGCATAAAACCAGGGAAGATCCACCACCATCGGAGAACACAGAGGCGGTACGACACATGATACAAAGCGTGCTTACCCACAGTGACTTTACCTTGTATCTGGGGTTAGGTATGGGACCAGGATTAGCAGGGTGACCTCCAGAGTCCGGGCGGTCAATCGACTGGCTTCTACTGAACCGGGCTTCTTCTGTAAATACAAGTAATAACAATAATAATAATAAATTGCGAAGAGAGGAGTGATTATGGAGTTAATAACACCATTACAGGAATACTTCACCCATTTGCGACTGAGGGGGGGATTTGATCTCGCAGTTGTATGTTCCAAAGGCAAGATAATTAGAGCTATGTTCCTTTTTTTATCAAGTGTTGGGAAATAAGTAGATCAGTAAATCAAATGTAAGTAGTCTCAGATAGAGATTTGTTTGTCCAATATATAGGTCACCCATTGTGATACAATGTCCCCTCGATATAACACTGAAGTTGGGGTCCAAGACATACCCCCGTGTTATAGTACCCGCCTTATACGATAGTACAGGAAAATAACGAAAATAAAAATGGGATCCATGTCTGACCCCGCCTTATATCCGAATCCGCGGTGCATCGGACTGTGTTATATCGAAGGGGCACTGTAGTATGCTTTTAATAGCCTAATGTAGAACTACCATATATACCAGTTGTATGTCCTAATGATATTTCACACACAATCTTACATTTCACAAGTCCTTCAGAATAGCCTAAAGAATATCTGACCTTACCTCTAGAGTTTGACTTTTCTAGATGGGGGTGAGGTTTGGATGATCCGCTGAAAATTAGGGTAGAAAAAATGAAATGGCATTACAAGTGGAATTACCGTAAACTGACTGATTATTTGGGGAATAAACAAATATATTTACAAGAATAGTCGTCATAACTATATTGTCATAGAGAAAGGTAACAAAACAGAAAATTGGAGAAGGAAAAAGTGCTTCTCCATTCAATAAATATAATGACGCGTGTGTAGCCCAGGAGAAATACAAGAGAAGACAACTCACCCATTATCACCACCTGCAGGGATTGGCAACACTAACCGGGCTCCTGCACAGACAAAGGAAGTTTATGAATCATATTTAATGTTAATAATATTATCCTGACCTATCTTAATACAATTTTCTGGAATAGGTGACATTACCTAACAAGTTCTGAATGCTGATATGGGGAGGTAATTAAGTCCACAGATTATCGTCAATGGATAACTGAATAAGTTCTGAATGCTACAGCAAGTGGGAGATAACTACCATAGGACCACATCCTATCAGGTTCCGCTCACCTGCATGCATATTGACAGAGTTCCAGGTCAAACTTACTACCACGTTCTGAACACTACAAGAAAGGGGAGGTAACTACCACTAGTCTGCAGGCTATAGGGTTCAACAGACACCTGGGTCATGTTTGATTCGCAATCTCGTGTGCCTCGGGTGTATGATCTGATTGGTCAGCGAAAAGATTGTATGATCGTCTCAAAT
>JAUTBQ010199681.1:0-22418 GCA_032361185.1 Lepetodrilus ovalis | reverse complement strand
CTAACTTAACAGATGGTAATTTTAAATTAGATACAGGAGCTTGTAGAAAACAATCAGTGTTAATATCAGACACAGGTAAAACCATACAGATTAAGGATTCTATTTGGCTTAATGGAATTGGGAGAAATGCAGGATTTTTAAATACTAGGTATGATGTTAAATTTAGCAGGATAAATGGCAAATGGGTAATAACTAAATAATATAAATCTAGGGCAACCCTTGTGGTTGCTTTATATTAATTATGTCTTCTTAATAATCTAAATCTAAAAGAAACAAACTACTTTCTTTAAAAAATTGATACTTTGTTATCAAAATATTATGGTGGTCTCCGTCAGCATCTAAGGCAAAGGATTTCTGTTTAGATGCAAAGTTTTTAAATAGTTCTTTTCCTTGTTTTGCAGAAATGAGTTTATCTTTTTCCCCATGAATTTGATATATAGGAATATCTATATTTTTAGCAGTTTTTGCAGAGTTTGATGAGCTTGGGCTGAAGTCATAAAATAGCTCCAAACTTTGTTCTAAACCAGAATAAAGTAAACCACCAATAATAGAACCAAAAAGTGTGGAAGATTTATCTTTTAGGACTTTATCAAGCTGTTCAAAAGTTGAAACTAAAACCATTTTTTTGAATTTATACTTTGAGTGAGCTACTGTTTGTATAGCAAAAGCACCACCCAATGACATACCCCAAATATATAAGTTATCAAGTTTTATGTATTTAGATGCATCTTTTAACACCTCATCCACATAGCTTTGCTCTTTTGGTATTGTTGCATAGTAAAGTGTATTTATTTGGCTCTCACCATGCCTTGGTAGGTCTGGCAAAATACAAATAAAACCTAAAGAAATATAGCGTTCAGCAACAGGAAGCAAGTCCTCTTTCCGTCCATTTTTCCCATGTAAAAGAACTAAAACAGATTTTGGAACTGTTTTAATATTACCTTTCAATTGTTTTTGCAAAAGTAATTGCCGTTTTGACTTTATATGGTTTTGTGGAAGAGAAACAATAAGATAAGGAGTGTTATTAGCACTGCTATACTTTTTGATTTTCATTCCGTGTTTTTGTGAATGATCCAACCAATCAAAATGATAGCTTTGAAGCTCTCTTTTTTGTGGGTGCATAATCATCTGTTGATTAACTAAGATAATTAATACAAAAATAACTGAAAAAAATATAAAAAACCATAATGTTTTCTTCATGTTATTTGCAATCAACTTCTATTTAAGCTGTTTAAAAAACCTATCACAATTCCCTTTGAATAATAAACAGTCTTTATTTATTAATATTTTTTTAACTCTTCCTATTAAATGTCCAATAGGAACAAATCCAAAAGCTCGGCTATCTCCAGATTCATCGCGATTATCTCCCATAACAAATAACTGACCTTCAGGGACAATTAAATCAGTATTTGGATAGATAGTTGGATTTGCTTTGTTATATCTAATGTTGTATTTAACACCAAATAAATTCTCTTCGTAAACATCATAACTTTTACCAGTATTATTTGAACCAACTGCATTACCTTTTGCTTCGCCAACTTTTTTAAGGGCAATTTTTTTACCATTTATTGTTAGATTATCATTATCGTAAAAAATCTTATCATTTGGTAATCCAATAACTCTTTTTAAATAAATTATTCTTGTATTTTTTGGGTACTTAAAAGCAATAAGCTCGCCTCTTTCTACAGACTTCCCATTAAATAACTGTATATCTGTAAATGGAAGCTTAACCCCATATGTATGGCGATTTACCATAACAATATCATTTATAATAATATTAGGTTTTAAAGATTTTGTTGGAATTGTAAAAAGGTTATAAACACTAATGAAAGGAATAACTAACAAAGTTATTATAAGTAAAGTTCCTAAAAATATTTTCTTCATTTTATTTATACCTAACTTCTATTTAAGCTGTTTAAAAAACCTATCACAATTCCCTTTAAAGGCTATACATCTCCAGTTCAAAGCTATTCTATCGCCTCGTCCAATTAAATTTTCTAGTGGCATAAATCTAAAATATCGGCTATCTCTAGATTCATCACGATTATCTCCCATAACAAATAAATAACCTTCAGGGACAATTAAATCAGTATTTGGATAGAAAATTGGATTTGATTTATCAAGTCTTATTGTATGAGTAACACCAAATAAATTCTCTTCGTAAACATCATAACTTTTACCACTATAATCAGAACCAATAGCATTACCTTTTGCTTCACCAATCTTCTTAAGAGCAATTTTCTTACCATTAACTATTAAGTTATCATTATCATAGAAAATTTTATCACCAGGTAAGCCAATAGCTCTTTTTATATATGATATTTTAGGGTCTTTAGGGTATTTAAAAACAACAACATCTCCTCGTTGAACTTTGCTTCCTGTAGTTATTTTAGTTCCTATAATTGGTAATTTAATACCATAAGTGAATTTATTTACTAAAACAATATCTCCAATTAAAAGCCCAGGTTTCATTGATTTTGAAGGGATTACAAAAGGTTCATAAATAAAACTTCTAATTCCAACAACTAAGAAAAGTACCCAAAATAAATCTGCAAAAAAGTAAAAGAATTTTGGAATAAAACCTTTAAGTTGAGAATTTATTGCGTTATGTTTTAGTTTCTTTCTTGCTTTTTTTGAAAGCTGTGGGCTATCAACTCTTGACATAATTGTTGCTGCACCTAGCTTCACACTTTTTTCAAGGAATAATTTATAGCCAAAATAACAAACCATAGATATTAAAAATAAAACAACTATAAAAATCTCAAAATAATCTCTTAACGAATCAAACATAAGTTCCTCTCTTTATTTATTATCTGTTTTTAAAACTGCCAAAAAAGCCTCTTGTGGAATATCAACTTTACCAATTGACTTCATTCTTTTTTTACCTTTTTTCTGTTTCTCTAGTAGTTTTTTCTTTCTTGAAATATCTCCACCATAACATTTTGCTAAAACATTCTTTCTAAGTGCTTTAACTGTTGAGCGGGCAATAATATTTCCACCAATTGCAGCTTGAATTGCAACTTCAAACATTTGCCTTGGTATAATTTCTTTCATCTTTGAAACCAAATCTCTACCCTTATATTGAACTTGGTCAGAGTGGACAATTAGAGCTAGTGCATCAACTTTTTCTCCATTAATTAGAATATCTAATTTTGTAAGAGCAGAAGCTGAAAACCTTACAAATGAATAATCAAATGAAGCAAATCCTTTAGAAACTGACTTTAATCTATCAAAGAAATCAAGCACAACTTCATTCATAGGCATTTCAAAATTAAGCTGAACTTGGTTGCCAGAAAATTGCATATCTTTTTGTACGCCGCGTTTTTCAATACAAAGCCCAATAACAGCCCCCAAAAAATCTTTAGGAACCAATATATTAGCAATAATTATTGGCTCACGAATTTCAGCAATATCCACTGGATCTGGAAGGTTTGCTGGATTATCAATTTTTAAAACTGTTCCATCTTTTTTCTCAACTTCGTAAATTACAGTTGGAGCAGTAGTAATCAAATCCAAGTCATATTCTCGCTCTAAGCGTTCTTGGATTATTTCCATATGTAACATTCCTAAAAAACCACATCTAAAACCAAACCCAAGAGCGGTTGAGGTTTCAGGTTCATAGAAAATAGAAGAATCATTTAACCTAAGTTTTTGTAATGCTTCACGAAGTCGCTCATAATCTTCAGAACTAACAGGGAACATTCCTGCAAAAACACGCGATTGAACCTTTTCAAAACCAGGTAAAGGCTCAGCATCATTATCAGCAGAATTAACAATCGTATCTCCAACTGGCGCACCATCAATTTCTTTCATTCCTGTTATTAAATATCCAACTTGACCTGCTTTTAATTCATCAACTTCTACATTTTTGGGTGTGAAAATACCTACTTTATCAACTGTGTAATTTTCTTTTGTTGAGAAAATTTTTATTTTTTGTTTTTTCTTTATGCTTCCATCAATTATACGAATAAGTGAAACCACGCCAACATAACTATCAAACCAAGAGTCAATAATTAAAGCTTTTAAAGTTCCATCAGGGTTGCCTTGTGGAGCTGGAATAAAATCAACTAATCTTTCTAATAACTCATCAATTCCTTGCCCAGTTTTTGCACTTACATAAGGTGCATCAGTTGCTTCAATTCCTACAATATCTTCAATTTCTTCACAAACTCGTTCTGGTTCTGCTGATGGTAAATCAATTTTGTTTATAACAGGAAGTATTTCAACATTTTGCTCAATTGCAGTATAACAATTTGCAACAGACTGTGCTTCAACACCTTGAGCAGCATCAACAACCAACAAAGCACCTTCACACGCTGCCAAAGAGCGAGAAACTTCATAAGAAAAATCAACATGCCCTGGAGTATCAATAAAGTTTAATTGATAAGTTTCTCCATTTTTTGCTTTATAGTCCAAAGTAACACTTTGTGCCTTGATTGTAATTCCACGCTCGCGTTCTAAATCCATAGAATCAAGGACTTGGCTTTCCATTTCTCTCTCACTAAGTCCACCACAAGTTTGAATTAACCTATCTGAAAGCGTTGATTTACCATGGTCAATGTGTGCAATAATTGAGAAGTTTCTGATATTTTTCATTTATAATTTATGTATTGTATTTTTAAGCTTAAACGATTTATTATAACTTGGGTTGGGTTAATTGAATAGGAAAAAAACTTTACATATTTTTAATGCTTTTTCTGTATTTTTATTAAGTCTTCTAAATCTTTAAAGTCAGTTCGAAATGTTTTTAGCGAACCTTTAATTGGGCTTGTATCTTTTATTCTATTATTTTTTAAATAAAGATAATCAATATTCTTTAAATTCTTTAATGGATATATATCTGATATATTATTATTAGATAAGTTGAGAGTTTCTAGCTTACTAAGATTACTTAGAGCCTCTATATTTGTTATATTATTTCCCTCTAAATAAAGCTTTTTTAATCTTATTAGATTTTTAAGTGGATTAATTTGTAAATTTTTAAATCCGTTTAATTTAAGCGATTTAAGTTTAGTTAGTTTTGCTAAAGATCTAATATCAACCCATTTTATGCCTGTAGCACACAAATTAAGCTCAAATACATTTATAAAATACTTTAGCTCATTTAAAGTTTCTTGGGTTATAGAATAATTTGAACCAGTATGACAATTACTTAAGCTGTCAACTCTTTCTATATCTTCTTTGGTTATATAACCTCTATGCTTGCCTGCATTGTATCTAACTTTAGAAGATAGAAACCCATCCTTTAAATGTATAATTTTACCTGCTTCAATTAACTGCTTATTTTGAGGCAAATTATTAATTTCATCATAGCTAATATCAGAATTAAATATTGGCATAATTTTTCCAATTGGGTACAAATTTTTAATATCGTTTCCTTTAATTAGTAAAGTATTTAAATGCTCTAACTTTGATAGCGCTTGTATGCTTGCAATATTATTATTAGTTAAATTTAAACTAGTTAATTGTCTTAAATTTGCCAAAAAACTAATATCTGAAATATTATTATTTTTTAAAGAAAGTGATTTTATTCTTTGATAATTTACTAAATAGCCAATATCTAAAATATTATTATTTGATAAATCTAAATATGTTACCTTTGCCAACTTACTAAGTGAACTAATATCACTAATTTTACTATCCTTTATTTCTATATTATTTAAATTTGTCAAAGTTCCTATTGCACTGATATCAACAAGATTTTTATTACTAATTAAACTTATTTTCATTAAGCTTTTTTGATTTACTAACCCATTGATATTAGGTATTAGTGTATTTTTGGCAACAAATAACCTTAGAGTATATTTTTCCTCTAAAGGTGGTATTTCTGTAATTCCACTCCCTTCTAAGTGAATTGATAGCAGGTTTCGAAATTGACCTAACGAACTAATATTTTGTTTTTTATTATTTATCAATATTATTTGCTTTATTGTTTTAATATCTTTTAACTGATTTATATCTATATATTCATTACCCTCTAAGTGAATTAAGTTCAAATATTTTAGTTTTGCTAAAGGCTTTAAATACAAATTAGATTTTGCACCATAAATCTCAATTTTTTCTAAATTTGGTAACCAATTTATTTGCTTAAACAATTCTTTTGTTAAATTATTTTTTTCTAGGTTTATTTTTAAACGCTTTATTTTGAAAAGATCTATATTTGTAAGTTTTGTTTTTTCATCTACTTTTAAGTGTCCTCGGATAGACTTTTCAATAATTTTACTTTTAAATATTATTTCTTTTTCTTTAAGTAACTTAGCTAGTTTATTAATAGAATTTCCAGTAAAGTCATTATTTAATATTGTTTTTTCAAGATTAAGATTTCTAACATTCCAAGTTATATTTCCCTGAAAATATAGAGATTTTAATTTTTTTAAACTTTTCAAAGGAGTTATATCTAATATTTCATTATTAGATAAATTAAGGTAGTTTATATCTATAAGCTTATCTAATTTACTAATATCCAATATCTTATTTTTTTCTAATGATAAGTATTTCATTCTTTTAAACTTACTTAATAGGCCTATATTTTTTATATTATTTTCATCTAAAATAAGCTTTTCTAAAATTGGGAATTTTCTTAAAAAAGATATATTATTAATATTATTATTTGCTAAGTTCAATTCTTTTACAGTTTTAATTTGCATAATATTTTCAAAATCAAAAACCTTTACCTTATGCAAGTCTAGTTTTTCTAGATTTTCCAGTTTAGCCAAGGGGCTAATATCTACAATATTTTGCCCTCCTAAACTAAGTTTTTTTAAAGAAACTATTGATGATAAGAATTTAATATTTTCTATTTTATTGCTTGTTAGGTTAAGTTCTTTTAGGTGAATTAACCTTTTCATACCTGATATATTTCTAATTTCATTATATGCCAAATCAAGCTTCACTAGCTTTGTAAGTCCTTTTAAGCTTTCAATATCAACAATTAAGTTATTACCAAGGTCTAAATTTTCTATATTTTTCAGCCTTTCTAAACTGCTAATATTACTAATTTCATTAGTTTCTAAGCTTAACTCTTTCAAATTAGTTAGGTTTGCTAAAAATTCAATACCAGTAATTTTATTAATATCTAAATCTATTTTGATTAGTGAGTTAGGGTTTCTAAATGCTAAAACCTTGGTTATTTCATTATTTACAGCGGTAAGTTCAGTAAGTTTATCCAGCTTAAACAAAGGTTTTATATTTGTTATTTTATTTCCACTTAATTTTAACTTCTTTAACTGATTTAAGTTTCTGATTGGGCTGATATCTACAATATTATTTTCACTTATAGAAAGTTCAGTTATGTTTTTTAAATTATGCAATGCCGTTAAATCTGAAATTTGATTATTATTTAAGTTAACTTTTTCTAAATTAATCAAACTAGATATAAAACTTATATCTTTAATAAATCCATTTTTTAAAGTAAGAACCTTTAGATTTTTTAAGTTACTTAGATATTGCAAGTTAGTTTCATATTTATTAACTCTTTCAATTGAGTAAGATTTTGTTGGAGGTTTGTTCATTTTAAACATATCTTGGATATAAGAAGTAGTGATACCAAAACCATTTCTTTTAATTTTACTTTTATTTAATTTCCTTCCTTCTATATAAAGCTTTTCCAAATTACTTAACAGCTCTAAATCTTTGGTTGTTTCTATTGCACTAAAGTTAGTATTTATTCTAATTTCTTTTATTTTTTCTAAATCTTTTTTTATTATCCCACCAATTGGTTTATTCAGTTCTTTTCTTATGGCTTCTTCCACTGTGTCATCAATAAATATTATTTCATTATAATCATCTATACTTTGCTGATAATCACGAAGCAAATCTTTAATTTCAGAAATTCGTATATTTTCTTTAAATACATCTTTTATTATTTTAGTTGTAAGTTCATCACTCTCTAATCTATTTCCTATAAAAGAAACAAAGTTAAGCTGTTTAAGGCTTTTTAATACTTTAATATTCGAGACTTCACAATTTATCATTCGTAACTCTTTTAATTTTAAAAGTTTTGATAAAGGTTTGATTGATTTTATTGGATTATTACTTAGCCTAATACTTTTTAAGTTATTTAGGTTCTCTAAAGAACTTATATCAGTAATTTCATTAGAGCCCAAATCAAGTTCTTCTATATTTGTAAGTTGCTCCAATGACTTTGTATTTATTATATTATTAGATTCTAAGTAAACATTTTCAAGTCTTTTTAATTTTCCTAAAGAAGATATATTGATAATATTATTTGCTTCTAATGATAGATAATTTAATCGATTAAGTTTAGCCAAAATACTTATTTCAGATATATGATTATTATCTAAGATGAGGCGTTTCAACCTTGTTAAATTGGCTAAAGGATTGATGTCATTAATTAAATTATTGCTCAAGTTCAAGTTTTGCAAATTAGTGAACTTTGATAAAAAATTTATATCAGAAATTCCCATCCCATCTAAACTAAGCGATTTCAAATTAGGTAATATTTCTAACAAGTCCAAATCTAAAAACTGAAATCCTTTTAAGTGCAAATGTCTTAATTTTACTAATTTACTTAATGAGTTAGTATTAGAAACATTATTACCCTTTAAATAAAGAAACTCCAAATTTGTTAAGTTTTCAAGGTCTTTTAGGGAGTTCATATATTTATTACTTAAGTCAAAATTTATTTTTAAAACTTTTATTCTTCTAACATCTCTTTCAAAAATATCTCCTTCAGCTTTTCTTAGTTTTTTTCTAACTTGCATCTCTATTATTTTATTTTGAAATATTATCAAACTATATTTACTTTGTTTTTTTATCGGACTTAGTGGATTAGTAACTTCATTTAGCACAGACGCATTCACATTTGATATGAAAATTAAAACTATTATTGCTTTCAGGATTTGTTTTATTTGTTTCATCGCTTTTTTTAATTTATTGATTTTCATATTATCGGTTTAAAACTTGGATGACATCTTCAGACAAATAAAATACTTTTAAATTTAATTTTTCTAAAACTTTGTAAGGGTCTTCAAGACCCAATGGATTTAAAGCTCCTGTATTAACCAAATCTAGCATTTCAAGGCTTGTGAGTTTTGATAAGGGAGATATATCCATATAAGCATTGCTTCTTAGGTTAAGCTCCTTTAACTTTGACAAGTTTTTTAAGGGTTCTATATCACTAATAGAATTATTCTCTAAAAGAACTGTTGTTAGTTTTGTTGTTTTATAAAATGGAGAAATATCCAAGATACTATTTTTATTAAAATCAATCACTTCTAAGTTAATTAACACTTCAAATCCTTTTATTGATGATACTTTATTTTCAGCCATATATAATTTCTTTAGGCGGGTTAGCTTTGTCAGCGGCATAACATTGCTTACATTATTTTTACTTAAATTAAGCTCTTTTAATTTAGTAAGCTTACTTAAAACATCAATATTAGTAATATTATTATTTGATAAATCCAGATGCTTCAAATTAATTAAAGGTTTTAGGAAGGCTATATCTTTCATATTACTATCTTTTAAGTTAAGCTTACTTAGATTAATTAATTTAGATAACAACGAAGTATTAATTTCTTTTATTTTTGATAAATTAATTTCAGTTAAGTTTTTAAGTTTAAATAATATGTTCATTTCTAATTTATTAATATTACTTAAATCTAATCTTCTTAATTTCTTAAGAGGCATTAATGAACTAGTATCAAAATTAATATTATAATAATGACTAAAGCCATCAATATGAAGCTCTCTTAAATTAGTTAAGTATTTAATTTTTTTCAAAAAGTCATCTATTACTCCTGAATTATCTAGACTTACTTTTAGCCTTTTTATCTTTCTTAGCTTGGTTTTGGCAGTATCTTTTTTATACTCTTTAAAGTAGCTTACTTTAGTATTTTGCACTTTTTTGACTTTCTCAGTTTTCTCTATTTTTTTCAATAACTTTGGAATACTTATTGGCTTGATTTCTTTTACTTGATTAGCATCAACAGGTAAAGCCTCAGGAATTGGATTATACCCAAGATTATCAATTGGCAGTTCTTGAGCCTTTTGCCTTTCAATAATATTTTCTATTACCTGTATCTTATTTTTTACTTTTTCTTTTACTTTTACTAATTCAGTCTTGGTTTTTACTTGCCTATAACCTTTAAGTCGCTCAAAATCCTTATTATATGGTTTAACTACATTTAGATTCACTATGTTCAATATAGGTTCAAAGCTAAAAAAAAGATTTTTTTCTAAATTGACTATTCTAAGTTTTGAAAGTTTTTTTAAAGAGCTTATGTCTGAGATATTATTGCTTTTCAAATAAAGCATTTCTAGATTTGTGAGATTTGCTAAGACCTTAATATTACCAATATTATTAAATGACAGATCAAGTAATTTTAATTTTGAAAGATTTACCAAAACAGAGATATCTGAAATATTGTTATCAACCAAATAAAGACTTTCTAAATTAGAAAAATTTCTTAAGAAATTAATGTTAGATATATTATTTTTAGATAAATCAAGGCTTATTAAATCATTAGGTTCTTTAAATTTTCCAAAATTAACTATATTATTAGCCTTTACATTTAAAGTTTTTAGTTTCTTTAGAGTTAATAATTGGCTAATTTCTGAAATATAATTACCTTTTAAAGATATATATTCTAAATTTTCAAGATGTACCAATGGAGCTATATCAGAGATATTATTTTGTGATAAATTTAGCACTCTTAGTTTTTTGAAATTTGATAACAAACTAATATCAGAAACCCCAGTTTGTACCAAATAAAGTTTCTCTAAGCTTGTTAGTTTTTTTAGACTAGAAATACTAGAAATATTTAAATTCTTTAAAGTAAGGCTTGTTAATTTACTCAACTTCAGCAAAAACTTCATATCCAAATCATTACCGACTCCTTCTATATAAAGATATTTAAGATTTTGCAGCAACTCAAACTCTTTTATTATTCCTTTGTTATCATCAATTGATAAAATATTAATTTCTAATTTTTTTATTCCTTCAAGCTCTTTTTTCAATATCTCTTTTATTGGCTTTTTTAATTTCTTACGGATTGCTTGCTCCAAAGCTCTGCTAGTAAACTGAACAAATATTTTTTTTGAAGAAACTAATAGTTGGTCTAATTTGTCTAGATTAAAATCAGCCTTTTTTATATTTTTATTACTTAAATAATCTATATTATTTATGTTATTTAGCCTAAGGTAAAGTAACTCTATGTTACCTAAGTTTTCCAAAGGACTAATGTCAGAAATATTATTTCTATCCAGAGTTAATACTTTTAGCTTATTAAGTTTTGATAATGATTTTATACTATATAGATTATTCATACTAAGCCTTAACTCCTTTAACTTAATTAAACCGCCTAGAGGGCTTATGTCAGAAATAATATTACCTTCCAAACTTAAATTTTCTAAATTTACCAGGTTTTCTAACGGTAAAATCCCTGAAATATTATTATTGTTTAATTTTAAAACACTTAAGCTTTTAAATTTAGTAACAAAGTTAATGTTAGATATATGGTTTTTTGATAAATCTAGCTCTTCTAATCCTGCGTAATTATTAATACTTTTATGAAAAGTTTCAATGTTAGTTATGTTATTGTCAGCCAAATTTAAGTATTTTAAGTAAGGGCGGTCTTTGTCTTTTAGCTTTGATACATTAGAAATTTCATTATGACTTAGGTCAAGATAAGTTAATCCAGTTTCTTCCAACGCTTGAATATCAACAATTTTATTATTACTTAAATCAAGATGATGAATTCTATCTCTAGATCCATTTAGTGCAGAAATATCAACTACTCTATTATTACTTAAGTCAACATACTCTAAATAATTAAGCTTTTTTAATGGTGAAATATCAGTAAGAATATTATTGCTCAAATTAATATGTACTATTTTTTTATTTTCAAATGCTAGAGGAGGAAGATTAGATATCTTATTATTACTTAAGTTAAGAGAATAGGTTTTTATGTTTTGAATTCCAATAAGATTAGAAATTTTGTTTTGACTCAAATCAAGAGTTTTGATTTTTATATTTTTGCTCACAGGAATATTGAATATTTTATTTTCACTCAAATTAATATATTTGTAAGAATTAAAGCTACTAAAATTATCTATATCAATAATATTATTTTTCCCTAAATCAATATACTCCAACTCTTTAAGGTCTGTTAATGAACTAAAATTTTCTATTTTATTATTGTTTACTGATAAGTGCTTTAAGCCTTTTATTTTTTTTAATAACTCTATATTTTTTATTTTATTATTGTTTATTTCTAAATATTTTAAACCAGAAAAATAGTATGTCTCATTACTGTATCTATCTTTTTTAAACACTTCCTTCAACCCACCTTCAAAAATACTTTTGGACTTTCTCTTTCTTCTTACTACCGCTTTTGAATATATTTCAGACAAAGAGCTTATATCAGATATATTATTTGAGTTTAAGTATAGTTTAGTAAGCTTTTCCAATTTTTCTAGTGCTGATAATTCAGAAATATAATTATTACTCAAATCTAGTAACTCTAGCTTTCTCATATTAGATAAAAAATCAATATTATTTATTTGATTATTACTTAAATAAAGCTTTCTTAACCTTGAAGTATTAGGAAAGTGATTAATATTAAAAATAATATTGTTTGACAAATTAAGCACAGATAAGCTACTTATCTTCTCTAAAGCTTGTATCTCAAAAATATAATTATTACTCAAATCAAGCTCTGTCAACCTTATTTTATTAACTAGTGAGTTTATATTTTTAATATGGTTACTCTTTAAATTTAACCAGTACAAACCTTTCATTCCAAACAATGCATCAATATTTGAAATATTATTATTATTTAATTTTAAAAGCTTTATTTTTTTCAATTCGGACAAGGAACTTATATCAGAAAAATTATTTTTTGATAAATCTAAAGTATATAAGTTTTTCAACTTAAATATAGCTGATATATCTTCAATATTATTTGAGCTTAAATCAAGGTATTGCAAAAAGTATGCTTCTTGATTTGCAAAAAAATCTATATTAGAAATATTATTATGACTAAAGTTTACTTTTATTAAATTACTTAAATTTTCTAATGAGTCTATGCTTTTAATCTTATTATTACTGAAATTTATTCCAGCTAAGTTCTTTAAGTTAGCCAAAGAGTTTACACTCTCAATATTATTATTACTTAAGTTAATTTCAGATATTGTTTCCATGTTTGATAATACAGAAATATCTTTTATATTATTGGAGCTTAAATCTAATTTTTGCAAACTTCTAATATTTGTAAGTGAACTTATATCAGTAATATTTGCCCCAATAATTTTAAGATTTATCAAGTGAGTTAGATTTTTTAAAGGGCTTAAGTCTAACGGCTCGAGACTTTCTTTTTCATTAATTCTTATTGTGAGACTACTTAAGTTAGTAAAATATTTTAACTCCGCAATTGAGTCTTTTTTTTGGTCTGAAAGTGAAATATCTAAATAGTAGATGCTTTTGAAATTTTCAATTGTATTTCCCACTTCATAAGTGATATTTCTATATTTCTCATTTAATTCTTTATGAATATGATAACCTAGAGAAGAGTTTTTAAATTTAACCACCTTTTCTTCTGCAAAACAATTGTTTATAAAAAACAAAAGTATTATAAATGTGTATTTGATTGTTCTTATCATTATCCTTTTGCCTCCTTAGTTTTTTATAATTGATTAACAGTTAAGTTTTAATATTATAACCGAGAAATATCCAACTATTAGTTTTAATAAAAAGGTAAGTGTTTATCTTCTAATATTTAATTTGTAATTGATGTTACTTTTTTGATAGTGAATTTACTTACTATTGAAGTAAAAAAAATAATACCTAAGTGTTATTTTATAATTAATCTTTAGTTATTTACCATTGTAACCTTCATCAAGACCTTTTTCAATTTCACTTGCGATTTTTGAAAGTCCAGATTCTAGCTGTTTTGCATTCTTACCAACTTTTTTCGCAACACTTCCTAATTTTTCTGCAATTTCATCAATATTTGCATTTTCCAAATTAAGGTCTGAGTCAAGAACAGTTTCAACTTCTGTAATAATTTCTTTAGCATCTTTAAAAATACTTAAAAGATTAGATTTTTCAGTTTTAATTGTTTCTGAGTATGTCTTTTGAGTTGTTTCTTGCTTTGAAGAAGATAGTGCCTCAGAAGAGACACTATCACTTTTATCATCACATGCTGTAATAACAGCAGTGCAAATCAGTAAAGGTATTAATTTATTTAGCAGCATCAGTTGCTTTGTCCATAGCTCCTTTTACCATATCAGAAGCTTTGTCTTTTACAGTATCAACTGCATTATCAACAACTTCAGAAGCTTTGTCTTTTACAGCATCAACTGCTTTATCAGCCATACTTCCTGCTTCTTCTTTTACTGAATCAACAGCGTCTTTTGGTGCGTCCATAACTTCAGAAGCTTTATCTTTAACTGAATCAACAGCGTCAGTTGCTTTTTCAGTAGCTGAATCAACTGCATCTTTTGGTGCATCCATAACTTCAGAAGCTTTATCTTTAACTGAATCTACAGCGTCAGTTGCTTTTTCAGTAGCAGAATCTACAGCGTCAGTTGTAGTGTCTTTAGCTCCTTCAACCATATCAGTTGCTTTTTCAGTAACTGAATCTACAGCATCAGTTGCAGTGTCTTTAGCTCCTTCAACCATATCAGATGCTTTTTCAGTAACTGAATCTACAGCGTCAGTTGCAGTGTCTTTAGCTCCTTCAACCATATCAGTTGCTGTTTCTTTAACTTTATCAGCAGCATCAGTTGCTACTTCTTTAGCTCCTTCAACAACATTATTTGCAGTATCTTTAACTGCATCAGTAGCTTTATCAGCTGTTTCTTTAACTGCATCTTTAGCAGTTTCTGCCATACTAGAAGTTTTATCTGCAACTTTATCAGCAACAGTTTTTTCATCATTACAAGCTGTAACTAAAGCACTTGCGATTAATAATGGTAGTAGTAATTTTTTCATATTTTTCCTCTTTATAAAGTTTATTAAAATTTCAAAGTAAATATTATACGGATATAATATTTTTAAATGTAACGATTATATGTAGCTGCCAGAAACTTACTTTGCATTCTTTGCTTTTGCTACTCTAGATTTTTTAGGGTCTATTTTCAAAGCCCTATAAATCTCTATTCTATCAAAATTTTCTGCTAATGAATCATTAGGTTTTTTTTTACCAAAAATACCTAATTCTAAGTTTTCTAAATCAATTTCTGCAAATATTTTAGTAATATTACTTTTTTTTACAATATCTGCTAGGCTTGTTTTAGCTTGCACACTTAGTTTTATTATTTTTTGCTTTGATGAGGTCGCATAAGCAACCTCAACAGTTATAAACTCTTTAGTCACTAGATTTTACTTTTGCTAGTTTAATATTTAACTCTTTAAGCTGTCTTTCTGAAACTTCTGCTGGTGCATTTGTTAGTAAGCAAGTTGCAGATTGAGTTTTTGGAAAAGCAATCACATCACGAATTGAGCTTTCACCTGCCATTGCCATAACTAACCTATCAAGACCAAAAGCTATACCACCATGAGGAGGACAACCATATTCAAGTGCGTCTAGTAAAAATCCAAATTTTGACCTAGCTTCTTTTTCATCGATACCTAGTAATTCAAATACTTTTTCCTGCATTTTACTACTATGAATACGGATTGAACCACCGCCGATTTCCATTCCGTTTAGAACCATATCATAAGCTCTTGATAATAATTCTTCTGTTTTTTTACCATCTAAACTTTCATCATCAACTTTTGGAGCTGTAAATGGGTGATGAAGCGCAACATATCTTTTTTCTTGCTCATCATATTCAAACATTGGAAAATCCACAATCCACAAAGGTTCCCAGTTATCAGAAACCATATCTAAGTCTTTAGCTATTTGAACTCTAAATGCTCCCATTGCATTATTTACAATGCTTTCTTTGTCTGCACCAAAAAATACAATATCATCATTTTTAGCATCAACTTCTTGCATTATTTTAAGGCAAATATCTTCCCCCAAAAATTTAATTATTGGAGATTGTAAACCTTCAATTCCTTTTTCTATTTCATTTACTTTAATATAAGCAAGCCCTTTCGCACCATAATTACCAACGAAATTTGTATAACTATCAATTTCTTTTCTTGATAACTTTTTGCTAGCACCATCAACTTTAAGAGCAACCACTCTTCCAGTTTCAGAATTAGCAGGAGCAGAGAATACTTTAAAGTCAGAATCTTTAACTATTTCAGAAATCTCTTTAAACTCTAAATTAATTCTCATATCTGGCTTATCAGAACCGTATTTAAACATAGCCTCTTTATAAGTCATCTGATTGAATTTAGCAGGCAAATCAACATTTAAAGCTTCTTTAAATAAATATCTAACCAAATTTTCCATCATACTTAAAATATCTTCTTCATTCATAAAAGATGTTTCAATATCTAACTGAGTAAATTCTGGTTGGCGATCTGCTCTCAAGTCCTCATCACGAAAACAACGAACGATTTGATAATATCTATCAAATCCAGACATCATAAGCATTTGTTTGAATAACTGAGGTGATTGAGGAAGAGCAAAAAAGCTTCCTTGCTGTGTTCTTGAAGGAACCAAATAATCTCTTGCCCCTTCTGGAGTAGCTTTAGTAAGCATTGGAGTTTCTATTTCTAAAAATCCATTTTCCTCTAAAAACGATCTCATTTTATAAGCAACCTTTGAACGCAAACGAAAATTTTCTTGCATTTTAGGTCTTCTTAAATCAATGTATCTATAACGAAGTCTATGCTCTTCTGACACTTCATCATCTTGCTGAAAAGGAGGGGTTTTTGAACTAGAAAGAATTTTAAATTCATCAACATGAAGCTCTATTTCTCCACTTTCTAGTTTAGTATTAATTGTTCCTTCCAATCTATCATGCACAATACCCGTAACTTGAATGCAGTATTCATTTCTTACTTTATCTGCAAATTCAAAAGCCTCTTTATTTTCTGGATTTATAACAACTTGCAAAACCCCAGTTGTATCTCTTAAATCAATAAAAATAACTCCACCATGATCTCTTCTTTTATTAACCCAACCACAAGCAGAGATTGTTTTACCTAATTCTTTTTTTGAAACTTTTGCACAATAATTTGTTCTTAACATTTTTTAACCTTTTGTTTTTAAAAATTTATTTAATTTTATATTAATCTTTTAATTTCTTACTTTTGTCTTTAATTTGTTTATATAGATTTACTACAACTATAATTAACACAATCATAGCAACTGCCGTATTTCTATATATATTCCAAGAACCAAACTCATTTCCAACCATAATTTTAACTTGAAAATCACTAACATATTCAGTAAAGCTAATATATTTATACAAATCACTTTGAAAGAAGTAACTTACTGGTATTGCAACTAATACCCCAATAAGACAGTAAATTATAGTTGATAATATATTTAATATAGTTGTTTTCATAAGTTATAAATAGTTATAAGCTTTTAATTTACCAAAACTAACTAAAACTCCATAGTCATAACCAAATACTTAGCTTCTTCTTTTTCGTTATCGTATATTAATATTGCATTTCCATCGTCCATTAATGAAATACTAACATTTTCATTATCAATAACAGTAAGAACATCAAGTATATAACCGATATTAACACTTACTTTTATATCTTTCCCATCATAATTTATTTCAATTTTATCTTCAGCACTTTCGTTATCAATATAGCCTGATGATAGTGAAAGAGACCAAGGTGTAAACTTAAGAATAACTCCAGCACCAAATTCAGATGATAAAACTTTAATTCTTTTTAAAGAATCAGTGAATGATTTTTTAGGAATTATTGCAACAGAGTCAGAAATATCAGGCATTGTTGACTTATAGTCTGGGTAAGTTGCATTTATCGCTGTTGAAGTTAGCTCAATTTCTTGATGTTTAAACTGAATATGTGTTGCTGAAATTGAAATATTTAATTCACCAGTTTTACTAGATAACCAATTATATATTTCATTTATTGTTTTATAAGGAACTATGATTTCACAATCATCTATTTCTGTATTATTTTCACTTTCTGCAACGGATATTCTATGTCCATCAGAAGAAACTATTGCCATATTTGTAGCGTTAAAATCAATCAAAGCTCCATTTAAATAAGCTCTAGCATCATTCGCACCTATTGAGAACTTTACTCTTTTAAGCATATTTGCAAAACTAGCAACATCTAGCGTAAATGATTTGTCAAAACTCCACTCATCAGGAATTGGATATTCTTCTGCTGGAATTGTTGCTAATAAAAATTTACTAACCCCTGAAGTTAAATGCAAATTATTTCCAACCAACTCAAAACAAATATCATCTTTATTTGAAAGTGCATTAACAACATCAAAAAGTTTTTTAGATTGAACTGTTGTAGCCCCTTGCTCTTCAATAATAGCTGGTATTTTTGCGTTAATTCTAGATTCATTATCAAAACCAATAAGCTCAATATAATCTTTACCTGCTTTTATTAGGATATTAGTTCTTATTTTTTGAGTACTTTTTACTTCAATAACATTATTAACACGGCTTAGTAGCGGAAATAACTTATCTTTGTTTATGCTGTATTTCATTGTAAAACTTAAATTTAATTAATAGAAAATAAAATTATACAAGATAAGGAGAAATTAGGGAACAACTTATAATGGTTTTAGTTATGTTTCTTGTTAAGATACAAAACTAATACAAATTGAGTAAATAAAAAACAACAGAGGAAATATGCAAAAACTACATTATACAATAAAACCAAAATGCACTGGCTCACATATATTTAGCATTTCAATTTTCATTGAGAATACAAATAGTAAGCTATTAGTAAAACTACCAAAATGGATTCCTGGAAGTTATAAAATTCGTGATTTTGCTAAGCATATATCAAAACTAAAAGCTACTGATAAAGAAAATAAAAAACTAGAAATTAATAACATTGATTCTTGTAGTTGGGAGATTATCGCAAACTCTAAAAACATAACTATAACTTATGAAGTTTATGCTTACGACCTATCAGTTCGTGGGGCTTATTTAGATAATCAAAGATTGTTTTTCAACCACTGCTGTGTATTTTTGGATATTATTGATTTTTCAAGCAAACCAAGAACAATTGAAATTGAAAGCTTTGAAAACTGGGAGATTTTTACAGAATTACCTAAAAAAGAAAACAGTAAAAAAAATCATAAAAAAACTAATAATGTTTATTACACAAATAGTTATTTAGAGCAAGTTGATTGCCCTGTTGAGTCCGCCCAAAAATCATTGCAATCAAAAGCTAATGTAGAAAAAATCCCTCATAAAATGATTTATACAGGAACTTTATCAGATAATTATGATATTAATAAAACAATGAAACTGGTTGCCAAAATTTGTTCAGTTCAAATGAAATTATTTAAGGGTTCGCCCATAGATAAAAATTATTTATTTATGACTTATGTTGAAAAAAATCAATATGGTGGCTTAGAGCATAAAAATTCAACTGCACTTATGGCATCTCCAGAAATGTTAATAAAAAAAGGAGAAAAACTAACAGAAAAAAATATAGACTTTTTAGGTCTTTGCTCACATGAATATTTTCACCTATGGAATATAAAAAGATTAAGACCACTAGATTTAATTCCTTATAAATTATATTCAGAACAACATACGCAAATGCTTTGGCTATTTGAAGGTTGGACTTCTTATTATGATGAATTAATGCTTTTACGCGCTGGAATTATAGATAAAAATCATTTCCTAAAACGCCAAGCCAAAAATATTAGTAGAGTATTAAAAACTCCTGGTAGATTTTTACAAAGCATTGCCGAATCTAGCTTCCAAGCTTGGACAAAGTTATATCAAGCTAATGAAAATTCAGTAAATACTATGGTTAGTTATTATTCCAAAGGTGCTATGTTTGCTTTATTTCTTGATTTATGGATTAGGAAAAATTCAAATAATAAATTTAGTTTAGATAATGTTATATTTGATTTATGGCAAAATTATGCTGAAAAAGAACAAGGTATAGATGAAAATATAGTGCTTCATCTTTGTATGAAACTAATACCAAACTCAAAGCATAAGCAATTACAAAAAATATTTAAAGCAGGAATTCATGGAACTAAAGATATAGAATTTGAGAAAATTTTAACTGAATTTGGAATTTCATACAACCTAGAAGTTGAATCAAAAAACACCAAAAAACATACTTCTACAGCAAAAATAAAAACTCAAAAACAAGCAGGAAAAATAATAATACTCTCAGCTGAACAAAATAGCTCAGCAGTTTTAAATGGAATTTCTACAAAAGATGAAATTATCGCAATAAATAATCAATCCGCTGAGCAAATCGATATTGATGAAGTTTTTAATTTCAAAAAACCAAATACAGAATTAAAAATACTTTTAAATCGCCGTGGAAGAATTTTTAGTGCAAATATTATTTTAGAAAAACCTGAAAAAACTGAGCTAAAACTAGAACTAAAAAAAGAAAATGAATTAAATAAAAATTGGCTATCTAAATGGATTTAAAACAACTAACAACCTTCTAATTATTTTGACACAAATCTCTTTAGAACCTTAATTAATACATAGGAATGCTTAAGTATTTTTAGTATTCCTAAGTATTAATTAACCTAAAAACTTTAAGTATTTTCAAATCATCTTCAATAATTACTTCACAAAGCCCAACAAATTCATTATTTAAATATGTTTTATAAATTCCTTTCTCCAAATCTGGAAACTCATTTATTGGAGATATTTTTTTACCAAACCTCAACAACTCCCAATATTCATTTGAAATATTAATTGTTTCAAAATTAGCACATAAAACATCAATAGGAAGTAAGTATTTATCAAGCTCTAGTAAATTATCATCAAATTTTTCCAGCTCATTATAAGTAACCATTTTTATAGCTTGTGAGCTTTCTACTTTTGTATTTTTTATTAACTGACCAACTTCAGTTCGCCTAAGTTTTAGGCAATAACCAACTGTTCCTAAATAATTTGCAATATCCTCAACCAAAACTCTAATATAAGTTCCTTTAGAAACGGTTGCAATGCCTTTTATCAAATGGTTTTCAGTTAATTCTAATTGTAATTTATTAACCATAACTTGGCGTGAATTTATTTTAACTTCTTTACCTTGCCTTGCTAGCTTATAAGCCCTTTGCCCATCAACTTTAAGGGCTGAATATTTTGGTGGGATTTGAGTTATCTCTCCAATGAAGTTCTGTTCAACTTTTCGCAAGTCTAAATCAGTTAAATTTGGAACATTTTTTTCTTCAATAACTTGCCCATCTGTATCTGCTGTGTCCGTTTTTTTCCCTAAATAAATTGTAAACTCATAAGTTTTCTCAGAGCCTAGCATCCACCTTGCAAATTTATTAGCTTGCCCAAAACAAACAGGAAGCAAACCCGTCGCAAAAGGATCCAAAGTTCCTGTATGCCCTGCTTTTTTGGCCTGAAACAAAAACCTAACATTTTGCAAAGCTCTATTGCTAGATATATCTGTTGCCTTATCTAGCAACAAAACTCCTGAAATATCTCTGAATATTTTCCTTGGTTTTTTGGATGTTTTATTATTTTGCATAAAAATATTGTGAATGTTTTAAATAAATTTGGATTATATATATATTTCCTGAAATTAAGATTATAATTTAGTTATATTTATAAATAAACAAAAAAGGAAAGTAACTTGAAAATAGCTATGAAATATGGTGCAGCAAACTCCATTATATTAATGATGCTGATAACTATTATTGGAAAACAATTTGATTCTTTTATATTTTTTTATGGAGTGATTTTTTTTGTTGTTGGTAGCTTTCTTTGGTGGCTTTTTGCGAGGAAAAACCCTACAATTATAAAAGTTATATTTGTAGGATTTTTTACTGGTTTCCTATCTCCTTGCCTTTTTCTTGTAGTATTTTTAGTTTATGACGATAAGTTGAATATTTTAAATATTTTAAATATTTTATTAAAATCCTTAGCTTTTGGCCTTTTTTTTGCAATAATTTTGGGATGGTTTTTAATAATAGTCTCCATAATTACTGCTGTAATAATGAAGCAAATCTTAGAAAGCGATAACCTTACTACGGTAAAAAAACCAATTAACTCCTAGCTCAAATAAAAACTAAATATAAGTAAAAGTTATACTAGTATAAAATTAACTTGACATTATCTTTAGATATGCGAAAATCCAAGTTCACCAAAATATTTATCTCCTTTATCTTTTGGTGATGCCGAGTTCTTTGAATTCGGTTTTTTTTTGCTTTTTTTTCTAGGTTTTTTGACTACTTTGGGATAATTTTGGAGTAGTTTTTTATGCTCTATTTAAGGATGATTTAAGACATAACTTTATTTAAAACTCAAATATCAAAGTATTAAATTAAAAATACAAACTCAAAGTATTAAATTAAAAATACAAACTCAAAGTATTAAATTAAAAATAC
>JAUTBQ010199570.1:0-22435 GCA_032361185.1 Lepetodrilus ovalis | reverse complement strand
TCTCTCTCTCTCTCTCTCTCTCTCTCTCTCTCTCTCTCTCTCTCTCTCTCTCTCTCTCGCTCTCTCTCCCTCTCTCTTTCCTTCAGGCGACACGGGATGTTGTATTTCGCTTTTAACGTAAATTGAGATTTTTTTTTCATCCCTGCCTATGATTTAGTGTTCTTCATCTCCGGGTGATTGCAAAGTCAGGAAGCTCTCCTGGGTCGGTTGAGCTGTAGTTCCGTTTTGTCTGATTACAGCTGCGAGTGTAAGCTGCCTTAGCTGCAGCATGGAGATGAGGGTTCTGGTTTGCCTGATGACTAGTCGTGAGGGGAATACGATTGTTGGAAGGCCATCAGTGTCGGTGCCAATTTTGTTATGTAAAAAGAAAACTTGGCTTAGAGTGCAGCGATAAATAGAACAGATTCATTTCTTTCTTCCGAACATAAGTCAGTGCCATAGTTAAGAAAAAAAAAGCGTGCGAGTAGAATAGCATTTATTCATAGATACATCTGATATAAGATAACGAACAATACTACAAATTAATGGAATCAGTATGCATTTCTCCATCTAAGAACACTGCAAAAAAAATTGTAAAATTCAAATGGATACTCTAATATCGATCCTGAACATGGCTGTTATAATACTATCCTATTTCATTATCAGCTCCTGCAAATGTATAAGAAAGTTCTTACATCACGTTCACCAATGAACTTTGTACATGCAACTATTAATCAACATTGAGTCCAAACATGGTCGGATATCATGAACGTCTATTTATCTATGGTTCAATGACACTTAGAGCCTTCGTATACGATACACATACGCACGCGCACACGCCCAAACACCCTCCCACTCACACCCACACACCACTGGTATTGATGTAAGGGTGAAGATAAGAGAACACTTATGTAACCAAGAAACCAAATGTGGGCAATATAACTTAATAATTATTTACTTTCTACAGTAAAAAAAGCTTGGTTCTAATACAGTTCCTTGGCTGGCTCAGGTTGAAGAACGGATACATTAGCTCCCACCGTTAGGCTCGAGTATTGATACTTGGGTAAAAAAAAAAAAACATCCTAGAAATACTTCTTTGATGCGTAAGAATATCGAGCCAGAGGAATTGTCAGCGAATTCTTTAGATTTCTCAAATTTCTCATTAGATGTACGAAATATCACTCAGGCCAAATCTTCTGGACTGATATTTGTCAAGAGTTGCTATATATTGCATACCTTACCAAACATCCATGTGTCACTCCATATATAATTAGTATAGTATGTAATCTATTTGGAAAGGTAAAAACCTTTTCTATTACACTGTCTGTCAAACAAAGTAATGATGCCATATTGTCAGCTAAGCATTATATTCATATTGCTTTATCAATACTAATTGTTACTGTTCAGGAAACACTGCTGGTAATACGACAATAGACGTCTTGCCATCAGAGCATGTGTAGATTGACGGATCAATACTGGGTAATTTACATTCATGCAACTATTTATGCAACTGTTTCACAAAATATAGGAAATGAGTTAACACGAATTCAAATAGTGCTCCTTTCGAGTCATTGATTTCCAATTTCTATTCATTGGAAAAGAAAGGTGAAACAAACAATACTGAGACAAATGGAGGGTTAGGAGCAGCGGTCGGAAAAGGTATTACCCTAAGGGAATGGCTCCAATTGATTTCCACTCACTTCACTTGGTCATATTCTGCTTTACGCTTACAATCAATGAGAGGGGGGTGGGCTGGGATGGTGGGGTGGGGTGGTGGGTTGGTGTCATATTTTCTTCTGTCAACGTTTTCCGATGACAATGCAGACGTATTTGTCAGCGCTGTTATAATGAATTGCAGTGATTAGAGAAATGCGATAAAGTTTGACAAATGAGGATAAGTAACAGCTTTCTGCAGATATTAGAACGGCCATTCAATTGTTCAATTATCAAGCTCGCAAATAGTATGGAGACAATAACACGCACGCACGCACGCGCGCACACACACACACACACACACACAAACACACACACACACACACACACACACACACACACACACACACACAAACACAGACAGACACAGACACACACACACACACACACACACACACACACACACACATTACGTAACTTCTTATACCTAACTGTACGCCTTGCAATAGCCATAACACATGTACTTAACTGTATACACAATACATGAGTTTTATTAGAAATTCAGTATACATCACAAGCATAAAATCAACGTTTCATTCTTGACTCCACATTTATAAATACATTGATGTATTCTATGACGTACCGTACTCGTGACTGCTTATTGAGAAATCACTGACTTTTTGCTGCATTTAAATCCTAAATAAAAATCACAGCATATTCATGCTCCATTACCTTATCATCATCCTCTGTGCTCAGATGTTTGTCGGCCTGCAGACCTGCCACAAACTGTTAATTGTAAAAATAAATGCACCATTTGGACGATGGAATCAATACGACCTCATTTCAGAGATTGCAAGCTATCATTTTCATTCCTCGAACCTTCACTCAAACGGACTTTTTCCTGGATCGTGTTCAATGTATGGAAGGCCCGGGAGGCCAAATTCGTTGGAATTTGCATTTACTGCAATGTGGAGGCGAAAATAGCTCTGGCAGTATTGATAGACAGCTCGGCGTTGAGACGTTATCTCTCAATAAATACACATCGTAGCCCGCTGATGGCCAGCGCTTTCAGGAACACCGTGATGCAGAATGATTCCGTGTCATCGGCCTACTGAAGTATGTGTGGAACCGTAACAATGACCATACATAAAATCAGACTTATTAATACTCTCATTTGAATAAGAAGTCTCAAAATCTATAGAAAGGATGACGATCTGTTGACGTTCCATTTTGATGCGATGTCTCAAGGGGGAAGACGTCGTTCACTTCAGTTCAGAAGGTATAGCAATGCCACTTGCGTATATATTGCCTGCATTATTAGTATATGGATACATGCCCGCTCTGTGGACGAATAGGTTTTAAGCTAGTCTGTGTTAGAGACCACGTTCTCAAACCAATACTAATATTCCAAATATCTCCCATGGACAAAAGCAAATCTAGAGGATAAATATTTTCAGAGCCTCCTTTCATATAAATAGTATACTCATCAGTAGAATTTATTAAAATTAGTTTAATTTCACCCTCTGAAACTATGGATAGTCTAGCTTTAAAGGCATACTATCACATATATTTAACTTTTGAGTGTATAAATCAAACGTAAATAGTCTCAGACAGACATTCGTTTGGCCATTATCTAGGCCAACCAGCCGTTAGAGTATGCCTTTAAGGAAATTATTACATGACCAAGGAACTTCTGTACGAAAAGGCGTAAGTCTAAGGTAACATTAGCTACAACCTTAGCCATGGTTTACAACCTTAGCCATAGTCTACACCACTACTAAGATTAGAGTTATATACGCTGTTTTGTACAGGAGGGAACTGGTCTACGACAGGTGGTAGAACTCACTCAATGCAAATTTACTTTGGATTCAAAGATATAGTAAAGTGTGACCATGATATAAGGTACTGTAATATACGCATAGACAATAGACTGATTTACGTTATAAAGCACATTTTGTGAAATAGAAGCTGATTAGACAGATCTAGTATCGACAGAAGTCATCAAAACAACCACAGAACGACAGAAGTAAGTAATATCTTTAGGTCGCCGATAAATGTTGTCAATGCTTATAAGCCAACATAATATGATTGAATTATAGCCAGCTATAACAGAGACTATGTCTTTCCATGATCACGGATATATATGTCATTAAAGGGATCTACAGGGCCGCAACGTTGGGGCCTTCATGGGGATTACACGAAATTACTATAACATTTGCATACAGGAAGTTTAACACACTGGTATATATACTATACATACATTGCAGTTGGAATATATATTTATTTTAAACTAGTGTCACAGTATAAACTGTACCCATTTGTAATTGTGCATTTATACTTAGACGTATTCATACACAATCTCCAATATTGCCAGAACCATTCACAAACACTTTTGTAGTTTCAATGCTTTGCCAAGCACAGCGATAGTCTGTCATTAATATTGATCAATATAATCCCAATTGAGATACGACAATGAAATCCTATCTTCAATATGATATCGAGAGAAATAATGTTTCATAAAGCTGACAGCTACCCATATAGTATGTTTAATAACGGTATTCTCATTCCCCACCGCCATGATGTACTGATGTCTAAGCGCTGAAATGAAGATGCGAGAAGCCATACACGTATCAGGCAATATGTTGGAATGAAATACAGCATTCCACACCACTAATATTGGGGATGAAATATGATTGGAGTCAGGACTCGTTTTCCAGGCTGCTGCCCAATATGGACACTCTTCGTCGGTTCTCCTCCTCGACTACCAGCGCAGTTGCCCTCGGGAGGACGTGTCTAATTGAAGGAAGCCCTGTAACACGGATCCAGTCGAGTCTTGGCGTCATGGACAATACACTCAACTCTAATACCAAGTCTGCTTACCGCGCAGCTCAAATCTATGCATAAAAGTCAGACAGAGGCATTATTCTCAGTAAACCCATGGCTTTGATTCTTCATGGAACTCGCCCTGAGAACACAGCATGCAAGAGATTCCTGCTCTGGCTTGGGTGGGATGTGTTTCAGATCATATAGTGCAAATGACAACAAGATGTGCAATTTTCCACAAACCGTCATTGTTAGACGAGTATGTATGACGGAGGTTCTGTATTCATGACTATCGACCACAGTGCAGCTGGCTGGTATTGATCAAACCTCTGTCGATCTCTGCACTCCGGGCAATGAGATCAGACAAGGTCACTTATAAAACTTGGTTATTGACCAATCGGCCTACTTGATTACGACAGTCTGGCCAATCAACAGAATAGCATGTATTCCTGATTTCCATCACTCGTGACATGCAATGTCTCACTATTGAGTATCCTGTAGTCAATTAGAAAGCGTGCATACCTAGATAAACTGAACCGGTGTATATTTATAGAATAACGTTTCTCAAGTTACAACGAATTGGTCTCAAATTTTAAACCATCGTCTCTAACAGATCGGCTTACAGCACCAGCAGTTGTCGCTGAATATCACCTTCAACATGGCAATATAGTGTCATGTTGCCAGTCAGAGCAATCAACTACTATAGTTTCTGTGGTGTGTTCCATAGAGCTGTCAGCTGTGTTTTGCAATTTCTTAGGCTAACATGCTGCCCATGATGTACAACTACAGACTTAAAGACATACAATCACAGATATTTACAGTCGGTTTGGACTAGTTCTAGTCCAAAGTACATTCACTTGACATACATAAAGTCATGTTTGCACTACCAAAGACCATTTTCACCGCTGTACATGGTAGACAAGATTTGACTGCAACCCCTCGATATAGAACTTTGATTGAATCGCGTGATTAAACTTCCGGTAAACAATCTGAATAAATGGTCGTAATGAGTTTTTACTTTAAGTTAAATTAAAGCGACGCGGTGTAAAGGGCAAATAACTAAATTTACCTTGTTTCGTGACTCGATGAACATATTTGAATTTATTGTCGCGCGACTGAGAATGCACGAAAATATTAACATATTGAAAATCAGTAGGACATGCGGGGAATGTAGCTGACTGCCCAGTGTATTTTTTTCTTTTGTTTTATTTTGTCAAATCTTAAATATGTTAAACGCTTAATCGTAACATTATTAACTTATTATACTTGAATCACAACAACTACATGCACGAAAAATAATTAATATTACAAATAGGCGTACACATCAATATTAATTAAAGTTGGAGCATACACGTGACGAGTCCTTTCTGAGCTCGTGTGTATATTGCGTAAAATTATCTGTTGAACTAAAGTTTTGTCGTTCACGTTCAGTTCACTAGTTTCGACAGGCTTCATAGATCGACCACATCCTGTCTCTTAATCTATTGTGACATGTAACTGGCACGGAGAACGATTGATTCACAAGCAAGCTCGCGGTCCGAGTAGCATCTCTCTTGGCAACGGGGTTCCAGGTCACGTATTTCAGCCTCCCGCACTACTCAGATAATGGTTTGACCCTGGGCCAATCACAGGATGAGTTTCGCCAATCTTGTCTTCTGATTGGCTGTCACTGATAGCAAGCCGGGCCGGTGTCGGGTCTGTTTTGTTACCCGTGTGGCGTCCTGCTCGGTTTATGCTAGCGTGTCGAGTTACACTGCAGTCTAAGCGCTCAAATAGCAGCAGATGGTGAAATACTCGGGCGTTCATACACAAAGACACACAGTACGATATTGTGAATGTTTGACAAAGTGTTGTATTAATATTCAAATTGATTTATATCGTGCAAGCGAGGTTTCACCTTACCGGATGCTTTGTACTGCAGGTCTGGTTGTGCAATGTCGCTAGGTTCAGCACACTGTTGTCTGAGTGTAAGGACTGTAAGATTGATAACTGAATACACTTTATGCTGAATTAATATCGTTAGCTTTCTGGTTTTTATTACATAATGCTGTAATCAATCTGTACGTACCACGGCTGTTGGGGCGACTACCTGTGCTATTCAGTGCTTAGGCTTAATGAATTTCTCAGCTGTTATTGCTCGAACCACATTATTATTCCATTGTTTTGCCCCAGGCGTGTATATAACGTAACACTTCAGTCGACAGCTCTCTGTAAACAACAAAGAAACACGTTTTGTTTGGCTTGTTGAGAGACCTACGTTTTTAAGTTGTTTTAAAGTATAATGTAATGTGTTGTGGTTCGGATTTTTAAAAAGAAGCACTTGTTTCACATTGTTGGCATCATTCTGTATAACGATAAATGGCCTTCTGATTTCTTTTGGTCAATGTAAGTACAATGAAATTATGTTTCGTTCCTATTACGACGAGTAGGAGAAACGAACAAAGATTTAATTCGAATTAGCTTGTTAGACCATGCCATACTATCAAAGTTAACACTTCACCTACCGTTTACACGCTAGACAGATAGTGTTACCTCTGTTGGCAGAGAATACGGTCTAGACTGCGTGTAGACACCTACTTCAATGAACTAATTAAAAAAATATATTTTACAGAATTAACTTCAGCCCGCTGTTTTACTAGTGTTAACCAGCTCGGCCAGTGTCACTGCAATCATGTGTACGTGACAGCGACTCCCTGTTACCTGATAGTGTTTACATTCGTTAGGAAAACAAGCAGCACATTTCCGACTTAGAGCGCCTGCCATGGCCTGATGCATGGGAGGATGGATGCTTTGTGAACATGCGAAGACTGGGAGACCGCCGGTGCTTACACAGAAACATCCTTCTCAGTAAAACGTGACGTGGGGCAAGACAAATAAGTAAAGAAAAAAATAATAACCCACCCTGACATAACTTTGATAATATAGGAAGACTAAAAGTATTGGTCTATCAAGATACCCTTTACTTCCATCAGAATAAGTTGGTATATACGCAACTGGGCATTGCGTATATCCTTCCAATGTTCTTACAAGATATCACCACTTCTTAATTACATATATAATTATTCTGATGGAAGTTGAAAATTATCTCGATAGACAAATGCCATGAGTCATCATAATACGTATGTAAACAAGAACTATGTTGTGGCACTGACACCGTTTCCCATTTGTCCTCTATTCCAGACAATACCAGACTCTACCAGAATGGTTAACTATACACCACCAAACTCAGAATGGTTAACTATACAACACCAAACTCTACCAGAATGGTTAACTATACACCACCAAACTCAGAATGGTTAACTATACAACACCAAACTCAGAATGGTTAACTATACACCACCAAACTCAGAATGGTTAACTATACACCAGCAAACTCAGAATGGTTAACTATACACCACCAAACTCAGAATGGTTAACTATACACCACCAAACTCAGAATGGTTAACTATACAACAGCGGTAGAACGTTGCCAAGACTGATGCTTAATTCATGCGGAACACGTGCAGACAAAACAGACATATATAGCAGAAATATGTAAATAAGAGAATACTGACATACACAGCATGTAAACAAGAAAATACTGACATACCGTACATAGCATAAACATGTAAACAAGAGAATACTGACATATACTTAGCATAAACATGTATACAAGAGAATACTGCATGGCATAATATAACAATTAGCATTGGTTTCAATCCTGATTTTTATGAATTTCCTATCAAATTATATTGTAGCATATCTATCGGTTATAATGCCTTTTCTTTGTTATTAACTAATGTTACGTAACTCATTACATAGAAGACCTAACTAAAGATGCATCATATAATACTAGTATAATACACCAAACTTAATGACATATTTGTTCATTGTGCATGCCATGTTCTCTAGAAATGGATACGATTTGATTGGATAATTTATATTTAATAGCTTTATCTCACGATGAATCGCTTAGAGTATGTATACACAATGTGCTATTTGTATAATCCCACCGTATTTAATTTTTGTGTATGTCCTTTTGCTGCGTCTCAGTAATAATACGCAAGATCTGAACGCTACAATTCTCTAAATATTTTGATCGCGTGTTAATTTACAAGGCCTGTGTAAATGCCAGCTGATGTTTGTTCAAGATTTAGTCACAGGCTGACTGAACGGCACGATGTCATTTCAATCTAACGCCAGGATTTCGGGGCGCCTCGAAACCGACTGAATGTCCACAGTGTGTGTAATTTGAGGGTATGACATGCTTGGTAAATGAAGTGTCTATTGGCACCATGGCGGCTACTGGCGTGATTATGTTTGTCTGAGTTCACAGACAAAGAGTCATATGACAATCCCTGTAGTCCCACTCTGTTACCTGCTTGCTTACATAAACGTTACCAGGAGTATTAATGACTTTGCGCGCGGGATCTCAGGCCGAGTGTGATGTAATATCGCATCACAGAGGCTTCCTTCAATCTCTCTTCGTGTTAAATCCCCCGACCGAGAAGTTCGTATCCGTCTACTTGCCCTTAGGGGGGAATCAACTTCAGAAATGTAACTTTACAATAGCCTAACATCTAGTTCTTGTAGTGCATAGTTACAAAACATATAACAGTCTTTATTATTCTCTCCCCATCTCAAACCCCACTTTTCCTCGTCTCCAGCGCACAAGTAATTAAAATGTATTGTTATAATATCACTAGAACAATATTTAAATTGCCATTGCAAATAGATTTACACTGCAGTGTTGACGTAAACTATTTAATACCTGCGAATTATTTCCATGTATGTATCGTTTACCTACAACTACTAGCATATAATAGGTTACTTGGTTTACCCGACACACGTAACAATACTCGCATGAGGGGTGAAACCTTTGTTATTCCTTTCTGCTAACTGGGTCACAAATGACAATTCTATGTTGCTTAAAACTTGATATTCCTTATCTGGTGCTGAGAAAGTATTGCAGTTGCCAAATACATTACATAGCCGCCATATGTGCAGCAAGCAATTGCACACATGTATAAATAGCATAGTTTTACCGGTTGAACTTATTGTGAAAACATGCCTAGCTGGCGAAAATTACTTCCAGCTCACTCGACAACATTATCCTGAGAGACTGCGATACAAAGCCATAACGTGTGTGTCAGCCTCAGACTGGCATTGGATAGTTTTGCCCTGGGACAATCCAAGTCGATGAATTGCAGTATAGAACTAGGCAGGAAATCCTTCGGGGAAAACATGCGTACTAGCATTATTATAGGATGTACTTAATGGATAAATGAGATATTCCATGTTCAGGCTACACTATTATTTCATGTACAGGCTACACTATTATTGTTCTTGATTTGTGCTGTTCATATATATTTTTGGGGGGTTTATGTTCCAACATTGGTTTAAGTGAAGACCATGACGATTGCCTATTAGGCAAAAGGATATGTAGACTATGCCATATAACAAGTTAGATAATGATGTCTAGATTTACCAACCCTACATCTGGTAAAGACTGGCATCTACTGGCGGAAACATTTAGCTTCTGGATATCCACTATTGGAACAACCTGAAGAAGTTGATGCCCCAATGAAAAGTCAAAATGGACATTTTCCGAGTCAATATATATATGCACACTCTTTCAGCATCATTCAACGTAAACTACAGTATAACTGGGTACTTGTCGTAGAATATATGAACACTGGGCACAGGTTCCCTTTATGATTATAATGTGATCATCAGCATGAAGGCAAAAACCTAATTGAACGCCTCATTAATTTTATGTACAAAAATCCTTTCACTATATGTATAATCTCTTTGACCATTTGTTTAGGCCATCACGAGCTCAAAGCGCTATACACGATATCCCTCGTCAGAGAAAATATGTACATAAAAGTGTTTAAGCAGAAAACCTGCCCTATGTTCAATGGTGTAGAACTGACATGCACCTGGTGGGAACGCAGCTATTGTAAGCTAACACCCGCCTTTTTGAGTTAACTCTTTGGAAACAACAATAATCTGTCGAGGATGATTACACCGGTGTATGGTCAGATTTGCATCCATAGAATACGCACGAGGTCTTCGTGACCCTTTGTTAATGATGCTTTGTTTGTTTGGGTGTTTGCTGACACGTCAAGCATCAGATACTCCTAGTAGTCAAAACCCCAAACAGAATATCATACACGGTTCTTGTAAAATAAAATAAAATAATAAATGCACCAAAAACTAAACGAAAATAATAAAATAAAGAACGAAAACAACGAATATAAAACAAAACAAAATAAAAAATATAAATCGTGGATTGTTTTATAACGTGAGAATAATTTAATAACATTGAAGTTGTCGACTTTACTTCTCGAGACCGAGATTGAGCCGTTCTTGAATCGATTAAAGAAGCACAGACACTAACCTAGACAGACAGACATATTTTGATTAACGTCTCACCTCGTGTAGACATTATTAAAAAATACATATAATACATCAAAATCATAGAGTATAGACATGCTTCTTAAAGAATGGCTTGTCTATACTCTATTATTTGTATCTATTATATGTAATGTTTAATAATGTACACAGGGTGAGACGTTAATCAAAATGTGTCGTTAATCAAAGCAAACATGGAGCAGTTCATTGTCATAGAGGGGTGTTTACTAGAAGGTATATTTACCAGTAGTCAAACTGGGAAGTAGTCATAATGGGAGTGAACCGTCTGTCTAGGCGATAATGTCTGACTTTCAAGAGACTTGCTTGACTTATAATTATTTCATATATTTTGTGTATAGAGACATTTTGTTTTACTCTTCTTTAAACATAATAAACTAACTTAATAATGTCAGTATTAGAATACCGTTATTAAATATTACCATTCCTTACAAAGAATGTTCAAGGGTGCTTTACAATGTAAGCATAATAAATAAATATTGCAACATTAATGATATTACGGTAAAATATGGACATGATTACATTAAAATGAATGTAAACACACTAGTGAATATCTTGTTAAAGGCATACTATTTTGTATTGTTATAGTATGCATATATATGTTTGATGTCGTTGTATACTGTCTTAGTTACTGACAATCTTACATTAGGTACGAATCCCCATAATGCTGTGCTTTTCGAATCCCTATAATGCTGTGCTTTTCATGCACAATGTGTATGTGTATGTGCATGTCTATGTGTATTGCATGTCTATGTGTCTGTGTATGTGTATGTGTATGTGTATGTGTATGTGTATGTATGTGTATGTGTATGTGTATGTGTATGTGTGTGTATGTGTATGTGCATTATATATACATGTAATTTAATATGTGTATTGTGTGTGTGTGTGTGTGTGTGTGTGTGTGTGTGTGTGTGTGTGTGTGTGTGTGTGTGTGTGTGTGCATAAATTTATGTCTTATAAGCAATGTTGATATTCATTTCCAGTGTCATGGTTAATAATTATGCAAATACTGGCTTTCTGCTTTTATCAAGAGCATAATTGTCTGAACAGGCGAGCACAAACTGGTGAAATAGAAAGTCACATGCAATTACATCTTTCGTTCTCGCAAGTTCCCTACTGCTATAACATCTTCAATATCAGTAACAGTATGATTAATTGTGCAACAATTATTTCTCTAATAAAGCTAGTCAGACCCATTTAATTTGCTTCATATTATCAGTTTTCCAGATAATAGCCAATCGGTTGCCATGGAAATGACTGGTGTTGGGGTCCAGGGATGAAAGTCCCCACGGGGGAATAAACGCTCAGCCATAAACACATGTCACTTTGGAACCGGCTGCGTTTTGACGAACTCACGGACAGGAACAACAGGAGGAACATAAATTGCCACTAAGATTGTACGCAACAAACGCTGCAGTAATTACTTATATATTAATGGGACGGACAACCTATATATTACCCATTTGCAATGCGCCATGCCCCATTAAGGTGCATGTCCAACACAATATGTTTTGTTGTGGTTGTTTTTAAAGGCATACTATCACAGATATTTATGGCCGTTTTATACTAGTTCTTAGCTACAACTACAAAGGACATTCACTTGACATACATATAATCATATTTGTACTTCCAAAAACCTTTCTATCCCTGCATGGTAGCAAAAATTCAATTTCAATTTGCTGTTTATATAACAACCTGAACAATTTGAGTTCTTTGTCCTTCTTTATATTAACGCAATGGGACACAACTCTCACATGGGTGCGACGAAAGAACTATGATTGCTTCATATAATTATCAAGAATACATCAAAGACATGATAATTATTAGTAAGGACTAATAATTAGAATAAAATATGAAATTTGTTATAAATATATCAAGTGTTGGGGACATAGTATACCAGTAAATAAAATAATCTTATAAATTATCCATTTTGAATTTTTCTTCTAGTTCATACTGTCTTATTTGTACATATATACGTACATGTCAGTAAAGTAACCTGTTATAAAAACTATCGAAGTCCACTTAGAAGATCCGGTGTCGATATTAACTGTAGATCAACTATAAACGAATAATTATTAAATATTTTAATAACAATACAAGTCAAGCTGGCAACGGATGTTATAATTAATACCTTATTCATCTATAGACCTATAATTATTTTCTCTATTAACTTAATAAATAGATATATGTACACTTAGTTAATTTCACTGATGGAATTATAATTACAATACAATTAACGGTTTACAAAATATATCGTTATTGTTATCGATGGAACCGGTTTTAGTTAACTTCGTGGATAATTGCGTGTACTTGCTTCATTGAATAAATAAACCACCAGCTGATAAATGGTTCTTAATGCATACATATTTCAAAGTGACGCTGACATGCACAGTCGTGTGGATAGAAGACAGCTTCTTCATTGCGCAATTCCTCTACAGCATATTTAGCGCTCATTGTATAACAGCCATATGGCACGGTGACGAGGATTACCCTATATACAGGACCGTGGTTGAGTAACGAGCTGATTGCAGGACACATTCGTTACACATCACTGCACAAATCGCACGGTGATTGATTGCGTAATAGTCCTCGGACAGAGGATCAAATAGATGTTCCGATAGAATGGCGAGCCATACCTCGAGGTCATTTAGTAAATCCCCAAGTACAGTTCAACCACTTTAAAATAAATAGTCGTATACATTTACTATTAAACAAAGTTGTACGTTCACCACGATTAACATGGTTTAGTGTAGAACTCTATTATAGATTTACTAATGTATTGGATAATATTTCATCAGCATTACCTATAATGGCATCTTTCAATCAATATAGCATGCTTGATGTAAATAGACTGCGGGTTACGGCTCGTCACACATTTAATGATGAGCGGGATGGGTTACCATCTAGATCACTTATATAGTTTTGAAACTATTAATACACATGTCAGAACTGAGACACTTCGGCTATAGATCTATATTATATTTGATAACATACATCGATGATTATAATATATACTGCACAACAGAATTGGACAGAGTAGAACAATAGCTTATAGTTTACCTATATGGGTCGTCGAAAATATACGTATACCACATGCATACGCACAGTAATGGGCACTACGCACTAAACAATACATTCATGAAGACAGACGTCTTACCTTGGGTATACTTATTACAAATTACATATAATACACACAAATAATAGAGTATAGACAAGCCAATCTTTACGAATTATGAGAGACGGTTCTTTATCAAAACACCAGGTTTTACAGTGTATATTACATGAATGTATCATTACTCTACATCGACAAAACACATATTATTATTGTTCAAGACACCCACGATGGTACACAAGAAATATACAACCAAATATGCATTCACTTGTGAAAATGGATCTATTTTCGAAGACTAACTGAGAATTATATTTCATTGAAATTGATTTATTTTTTTAGTCACTTGGAAATTAGAATTCAGTTATTCGTGGAAACAACTGTTATAATTATGTTCAAATTCCTTTTTTTTTAAATTGAAAATAACTGTGATATATAAATACACATGACTTTTAAAACAAATAATGTTACCAATTATTTATACTATAGATATAAGTTATTTTTAGGGCTACAACATTTACATGATGCTATGCTATTTTTAGTGTCGTCGAATATAAAACATTGTCTCATAAGTTCATTTTAAACTTTACACATGCACATGTTTGAAATATGTAATAATATCCATTTGATATAGACGTTGATAAAATATTTTCACATTTTACCGAAACATTGAATTTATTTTGTTTTATTTGTTTGTAAAATCTTCCTGGTTCCATTCATGAACAGTAAACTTAATGGATATCTGACCACGTCTCTCAGTGTATAGCACGTGTTATAACACTACGACAATGATGGAATGTTTAAATTGGCGCTTCTGATAAAACAATATTTGGGAAACCTTGTTGTTAAAAGACATGGAATCTTGAGAATATCTTTTCATCAGCGTCTATGATCGTTTGGTATTGGTCGTACTATAGTGTAGAGGCAGAGATGAAGAGCCGACAGCTCTGGGCTAATGTTCTAATCCTTCATCAGAGCTGTTGGTAGTGTTGACCGAGAGATCAATCATTTTCTGACATGACACCGGTCACACTGACCTCAACATGATACAGTAGCTATCGAGAGTGTTACTGTATATGTCGATACTTGTATGTCTTAGTATGTGGTTACTTTGCAATACAAGTGGCATATCGTGGTAGGTTATATAGTATTAGTGTTATCAATGTCTTCATTCGTAATAGACTTTACCACCTTGATCAGTCCCGTACAGATGTAAGTTATGTCTCGATCATAAGCCGATCTAGCTGCATGAATGAGTTAATTTATTGATTATATTTATAACTCATTGTATGTAGATCCACACGTTGTATCAATCATACACTCTATACTGCTCATATAGATTAGTAATTCATTTATTTGGTACCTATAGTTGGTAAATAATATACATAGTCATTAATTAATACATCATAGAATCACTGTGCAGGTCTTCTCTCCGGTGCTTTATGGATAATTAATTGAAATATTTTCTACAATGGGAGGATTTTTATATGATACCAGGAGAAATTGAGAACGCAAACTGACCTCATGCCAATGCAATAATACAGTCACCTATACATAAACACATATTTAAAAAAAATGACATCATATACATTTACAATGTATATTTTATAAGAATATAGAAATTTCTGAAATCTTTATACAATTTAATAATGAAATGGTACTGATCTTAAACTGCTGCAGTATTGCGCATTATACCACTGCACTCTATATATATGACGCAATTTTTATCGTCGCAACAGTGTTGCTGCGAAATTTATTGCTTTGTGTACAGTGAAAAATCGTTTGTCTCCCGTGCATGTATTGCGACGACGAAATTGAGAGCGCAAACTGACCTCATGCCAATGCAATAATACAGTCACCTACATAATGTCGCCTAAAGTGTTGCGGAGACAAATGTTGTCTCAACTTTAATACGGAAACATTGTTACGGCATTAACAATCGCCTATAGTCTATAATGACCTTAAGTGTCCTATCTATATTAGCATGCCTGGCAACATGAACAGCTTGTCCATATACAGACTAGGTGGGTTTATTTGAGTTCTAGGGAACGTCACCCATGCATTAGTGACGATACACGCACCACCCATTCCATTCTACATGTATTAATAATTTAGAATATGGCCATTTTCATGCAACACATGAACATTAATTCAATAAAAGCACCACCTGACAATAATGTTTTTCAATGCAATTACAACATTAACGACATAATCTTCACGCTCTTTGGACACACTGTAGCAGGTGACCTCTGAACACTCAAAAACATTTAAAAACAATTCTTGTCTTTGTTCCCCGGGCACACCACCTCTCGACATGCATATTAGATTTCACACTAATTGATGGTGATATTTAGCAACTCTCAGCCATACCCAAAATACTGCATAATGATTGGCTGACGACTGGGAAATCGTGAAGTTTGATTGGCTAATGTCGATTCTCATTCTGGCCGTATTGCCTGTGTCGTCTTTATGGATTACAAGGCAAACAGTTCCCATTAATCTCTTCCCTATTAACAAATGGCAATTAACGAGAGTATTCGAGCGAAGGGAAACACCACGCTTTGTTCGCGGATAATGTGTGTTGAACTGAGCGATGCCAAACGCCGATCTGTATTGTAGGAGCTGACACGGCCGAATTGCTTGGCTTATACACATGGACCTGGAGGAGTTGTGGACTGCCAGACTAGTTACACAGTTTGGTTTACAATAACAACTGTACTATCAGCTTTCAAAACAGATATGATAAGGGTATAAACATATAAGGAATCGCACACAAAAGAATTTGTCAAAAGTTAAAGAGAAAATGTCACACAAGATAAAACAACATCTAACATAGATATATATGGCTATGTATACGTGTGCAAGGTGATTACGTGCATTGTATAAGTAAGAGAATAAACACAACATGCACAAACATAATGACATATTATGTGTGAATGATGAATACTCCCTCCGGGTACAGCCATTTCTTCGAGAATGTGCTTTCCCTTTTGTCTGTCAGTATGAATACATAATGATTTATGCAACTGCTTCACAACATATGCGCGCCACGAAAAACTGCTGTTGTCGATCGGGAACTTAATTTACCCCAATATCCATCCATGATCATTGTGCTGCACCATGGTTTCCCTTTATTATCGTTTAACTGCCATACTGCCATTGATGCAAGACAACAGTTTCAATTATTTATATTGCAAGAACCGAAATATCTCAGATTGTAACACACACATTTTTTTTAAATAAAAAGACACACGTACAATAATTTAGATCTTTGGTAGAAGACATTTCTGTCATACTGAGGCTATACGATATGTAGCGATCTATTTCACAATGTTGAGGGCAATTGTTTCAAGTTTCCAAAGGCAGACATTGATTTATTTTATCTTGAAATAATAAGAAATGCCCAAGTTGAAGATCCTTAGCTGTCTATAACTATTTAGGCCACATGGGGTTTATGGAGTGAACAAAGACTAGCAAATCCAGAGGTGACAGGCAAGTATTGGCCTAATACTAATAGCACCTCTTATTTGCCTGGAGAAGGAGAAGTGCGGCCCACTGCCTGCCAAGACGCGCTGGTGAGCGGCTATAACATCCTACATTCCACACACGTCGAGTCGTGACGACTTGGGGACAGTGTTGATTACACACTCGCTGGCTTTGACCGACTGGCCACCCGAAGCAAGGGGCGGGGTCTATTTGGCCACCGCTCTCTCTACGTCTGTCAATCAAAGTTAGACTGGCTGCGAACAAAGGATCGAGGCGAATGAAGGCTGTATCGTCTGCTTAGCGGAACAACGTTGTACGTAGCTCTACCGCCCAACCGTCTGTCTCTAACATTTGATATGTTGCACTCCGTGTGCTAGCATGGCTAACTCAGTTTGAATTGGGAATTATTACTGGTGAGATGCTTTCTACACTGTCTCTATGGATTCTACTCGCTGAATTTGGAATGTATTTCACTTTGGACTACGTCAGCTGAGGAAGGTTTGTTGGACACTTCTGCTGGATAAAATGTTACTGTTTCTTGGACATTAGTTTGTGGAGTGACATTGGACTGAATATTAGACTATATTGTGCTTCACTGGGTCCCAATGCTTTATTGTGGGTCGCGATATTTTCTCACTGACAAAGATCCACCTAATAGTGTTCAAGTGTTCACAGTGCCTAATTAGATATCTACTTTCACGGAATCTTTACTTGAAACACATTTCTGTGACTTCTACTAAGTTGAATATTGGACTTACTTTTTCATAAAGACGATCTCTATTAGCATCTACTTATATCCATAAAACTTGATTATTGATCTTTGTTTCTATGTACACACAAGTAAAGTACATACTTAAGGCTATAATTAATATTTCAGTTTGTATTTGGACAACATCAACTATGAAAATAGTACGTAATCTCATATGTTGTCTAATGATTCAATTTCTTTGTTTCAGAACTCCTCAAGTGATACATGGATTTCCTAAATATTATTTCCATGATATACATACATGGGTTTGTTAAAGTGATTACATTGTGACTACTTCTGTCCATTGAAAATACTAGCTTCCAACCCGTGGATTGTCCTTTGGGCGAACCGGGATGGACTGCTGGTTTTGAGGTGGCGGAAAATCAGGGGAGTTTATTTGATGTGTCACCGGTAAGATGAGTTCTGTTGAACACACTGCTACAGTGCACACAGGATTAAAAATGAAGATTAAGCGGAAAAATTTAGGACAAACTTCACAAAAAAATGACCAGAAGCACGAAATTATAAAATCAGAGAAGGATTCATCTAAATCTGTGTCAAACTCTGAGGGAAATACTTCGCAAACAAGTCAGAACTTAAACGGGGTCCTAGAAAAATCGACAAAGCACTGTTTACTCGCCGAGAGAGGAGACAGGTCTCCTATGAAGATGAAGGGAACACACAAGGCAGAAAAGAAAGGAAAAGACAAGGAAAGGGGTAAACTTGAGAGTGGGAACGGTGTAAACGGATCTACTGCTTGTGCAGGAGCTACTAGTGTGAGCAACGGGTTGGACGTACTATTCAGCCAGGTATCCATGGAACCCAGGGTTGGTGAAACCGCCCAAATGAAAAGGGAAAAAACTGTCAGTGACCCTTATGAATTTAATGCCAAAGTTGAAGACGCTGGCCCAGGGATAGAACTACCTATGAAAAAGATGAAAAGCGAGAAGGTATGTGTGAACACTGTAGTGGCTGTAAGGTTAAGAGGTCGGCTAGGTGTGATCTAGGCTGGGAGAAACATAGTTGGAAATGCAAATTGTTGTCTGTTGAGTGTTGCGTGGTTAACAGATCAATATCGTTACTAGCAGATTAGATAGTACTAGTGCTTGCAGATAATAATTGGACTGTGTTACATGGTGCTTACATGAAATCATATAAGTATTGATTTATGTGAGGTATAATACAACCTGTCATTTTTTTATGGACTCTATTTTGCAAACTTGAGTAGACTACGTAACTAGGTAATTAAGCAGCTGGCAAGGTGTGTACTGATAGTATCTTATAATTATATATAAATATCATGGTATGGTATTGGAGTTAATGGTAATTGGAACCTTATTAATAATATGAGATCTATATTGATATTGTATGTGTAATTCTTTCGATAGAACATTTATTTCACACTTATTAAATTATAATCTATTACCTTCAAATTTGACACAATCTATTTTCGTTCATTGTTAGATAGTAATTTTATTATCTTTTAAGAATGACTTAATACGTAGATCTCGGTTTTCAAATTAACCTTTATTCAAAAACATATGAAAACATACCTTGAAGTATAATTTAATTGCTTACACTGTGACCACACTATGATGGTATTACATAGGAGTTGATTTAAACCAATCAGCTTCAAGGTAGATGCATTTTCTCTGTGCCTCTAAAGTCAATGATAATGACATTTGCTGTAAGGAAAGGGAAAAAACACCCAGTTTCCTTCAAAGCTGCCCATGCTTACTGGTAAGTTAATCATTACTGGTGGCTTTGCATACTTGTATGGCCTGGCCATGTATTCCTAAAGGAGTGCTGTTAATGCTCTCAAGATGAAAGCCGTTATAAATGTTTGAACAGCAGAGAGTGGTTTTCTTCTGACTTTTCAAATCTTGACAGGATTGGAATGCAGCGAAAAAAGAACACAAGAGAAGATGTGAAAATGAAAAGTTTTGCGCGAAAATTTTCGCTTGAGAGGATATTGTAGATTGCGAAATGTGTTGGGAATAACACTATATGCATGTTTTTCTACTTATTTTGGGAACGATGCATTTATTAATTGAATCTTAACAATAATTTGGTATTTACTTGTTAGATCTTAAGATTTTCAATGACATAAGAAGCTTTGATTTCTATCCTTAATGAATATGTATGCAATCATTGTAATAGCAATCTAAATAATAATATTGGACTTAGACTTAAAGCACATTTTGAAGTAAGCTGAACCAATAGGATTGGCTAAAGTTTATTTATATAATAAAAAGTATTTTCATCTATGATATTAAAATTGTAATTTGAAATCGGAAATGACTATTTGACCTTTAGTATTTAGATGGTATTTTGTACATGTATTTAACAATATTGTAAGACTTTCATAAGAATGAGATAAATTACGTTTTTAGTGAATTTTTACAGCAAATTCAGGCTTTAGTATTTAGGTGGCTGGCTCCTAGTTGCGATTCTGCCTTTGATTCAGTACAAGTGACTTAGTCTAGGCTTTACAGACCTCTATGTACAGTTCACCATTTGTGAACTTTGCCAGCTTGGCTGTTAGTCTGGGCCCAGTAATTGAATCTCAGAGCAAACAGAGGAAATGGGGATTTAATGAGTTTTGAAAGGAAAGAGGACTTGGCTTGGTGATAGCCTTAACTCTACGACCAGTTTGTGACAGATAATACTAGTTGTAAAGATAATAGTGTCAGTATCAGATCTCAATGAGGAGAGGGAACTGCCTGGTTGTGCGAGTGTGTGTGTGGGAGGGGGTGGGGGTGGGGGGATTTCTTTGTTAGTGGATAGTATCTCCTGTCTGTAACATGTCTACTATATCAGTAAACCTGTAAAAGGGCAATGAACACCAAGCTGAAATCAGAGTTGGTAAAATGGGATAATTTTATGGAAATAAACCAATTTGTTAGAACTAATTACCATCATCAAACAAACAATGTCCATGTTTACTTGTAATTACATGATTGTCTTTTCATGATCCATCCAAACTTTAAAATTTTACATATTGAATAGATCCTACTTCAGCTAAATGAGAACTTGCAATGTTGTATTTTTGCAACTTCTAAGTGGGTAATTTGGTCCTGTTTATAGTTTGCAATAGATTTATTTTTAGTTTCTACAAAAGAGCAATTGTTTTTGCAATTTTCTGCCTAAATAGCAATAATAATGTTTCACCAACATGCTTCAGTGAAATAATGTTAAGTTCTATTTGGAATTTCTGTATGTTTGTGGACAAGCTGGGAATGGGATATGTCACAAACAAGACAGCTGACAGTCAATGACCATTCTGACTGGGTGTCTAGATAGCAGATCAAGAGATAGGAGCCAGTCTCCACCACTATAATACCATGCTATTCCCAGAGTTCACTGAACAGTCACACCTGTGTAAGCTTCATCAAAGCAATCTAAACGTTTGCAATATGCCGATGGAAGTTAGTGTTGAAAGGAATGTTTTATCAACTCCATGAAGTATAAACTTTGAGAACGATGAGAATCAATTACATCCGATTTACTGTTAGTTGTATGAAAAAGAATGATGTGTGTTTATAAGTATGAATCTTTTTGAAATAAGGTGTTTATCATTATGACAAATTGGGAGTTTGTGTGAAGATAAAATTGAGATTACTACCAGTATGTCTTAAGACTTATTTATTAATGTTTAAGAAATAAAATCAAATCACTTAATTGTCATACTGTTACACGCTTCATTAAGAACTTGACAACACACTTCACATGAAAACAAGTCACACAATATATTATTATCATCTGTGAAGACAATCAAGGAATTTGAGCAATTAAATAATCTGAAGCAATAATGGACTTAAGTAATAGCATTGTCGGCACTAATAAGATAAGGGAATCATGTTTCATGAGATATACCTAATTATTTAGGAATCAATACTTGGCAGTTTTACAAGACCGTGTCAAGGCGCCGATTGAAGAGTCAGATGCAAGATTAGTTCTTCCCTCACAATGTAGTGTATCTTCATTCAACACAAACACGCACACAGACACGCACACAGACACAGACACAGACACAGACACAGACACAGACACAGACACACACATATACACACACACAAATGTGCACTCACACACACATACACACAAACACAGAGCACACACACATGTACACACACAAACGTGCACACACACACACATACACACACACATACACACACACACACACACACACACACACACACACACACACACACACACACACA
>JAUTBQ010199459.1:0-22468 GCA_032361185.1 Lepetodrilus ovalis | reverse complement strand
GTTCTAGTGGAGGAAACTAATAAAGGTGTATTATATGCAGATCAGTTCTAGTGGAGGAAACTAATAAAGGTGTATTACATGCAGATCAGTTCTAGTGGAGGAAACTAATAAAGGTGTATTATATGCAGATCAGTTCTAGTGGTTTTGTGCAAATGGACGGATATAATTTCGATGTCGTGCACTATTAAACGATTCTAGCCCACTATTGGACAACGATTACCATGTTGTCAACACATAACGATTCTTAGGGAATTGACGTTGATTCTGCTTAAACTTTAAAGACATTGCTTTTTGTACTCGAAAGTCAATATGATATATTTATAATGAGTGCATTCTGGTTAAAGTCGTCAATAATTCAAGGACCAGGTAGTCATACAAGGATCAGATGTACAACTTCATAACCAATCATTTTCAAAGGAAGTTTTCATATCGATATTACTTAAAATAATACTTGTTAAATTAATTTTACCCCAGGTAAAAGTAAATAATTGTGTCTGTTCAAAATTATATCAACACCTCTCCCCGCCCCTGCCCCAAACAAATACACGTTAGCCCACTTCACGTACAACGGTCATTGATTGGCAGGGGACTCAACAACGTCATCTACCAATACGTCCTACCTCCCCTCACGTGAAACTTCTAGTGTTAATCATAATCTCACCTAACTTCCGGTGATGTATATTCATTCTACGCCACTGGTGATTTTCACGCTTGATTCAATATCGATCGGCGCTCCTCATACCATGATCGACTTTTCAATGGCTCCTGCAAAACATCTGACGTCCCGTATAGGAGCCATACCTTCTTTTCAAAGACGTGATCAAGAATCAAAGTGACTATAAGTCGATATGTATGTGTCTGATCCACGAAGGTTCCGTAGCATTAAGACGCAGTAGTTTGTACGTTCTCGACAGCATCAAGTTAATGTCAAACATTTTGAATTACAGTATTACTAGTGTTCACTGATGCAGCTTTTGAAAATTAAAACATATTTATATTACATATACTCGACAAAATTAATTAAGGGCCATTAGTCTTATTGGACACCTAAACTTAACTTTATATTATTTTAGCGGTGAGGAATTCCAAAACGTCTACGGACTCCAAGAACTCCAGAAGAACTTGCATATTAATGGCACCAGATTCCTCAAGCAGAGTTCCGAAATGTGGTAGAAAGCGACTCCATGATATATCCGTCGGCCATTACTTAATTTTGTTGAGTATATAAATCTTGCTCTTTGAAAAGATCAGGTGCTATCCGCTCTGAAGAACACCATTATTTGTCATTAAAACGAACAACAATAATAATAATAATAATAATATAGTAGTAGTAGTAGTAGTAGTAGTAGTAGTAGTAGTAGTAGTAGTAGTAGTAGTAATAGAGATGGTGCACTTAGTAATAATAATAATAATAATAATAATAATAATAATAGTAATATTAATAATAATAGAAATAGTAAATTTATATAGCGCTACACAAAGTGTATTTTCAAAGCGAGTCTATAGACAGAGTGAAAGAGTATACATCTGAAGAAATATTATTGTAGCATTATTTGGAAATATGAAAAAGTTTATGGTTGCTTGAGATGAAGGGACATGTTTTCATAATGAAACTTGGTGCAATACAATTTGATTTAAAGAACCTTTGATGTGATAGTTATTATTTTTATTAGAAGGGCATGTATATACGCAATATATTTCTTAATTACGTTTTGTGTTACGCAAAAAAACGTGCACCGAACCACCTTAATCCTGCTCCATTATAACATTGCAGGCTAATTCAGTAATTGTGACTCGCTAGTGCTCGGTCCACTGGTCACATAGATAAACACGAACACAAACCGTCCCGGAAATGAGCGATTGGCACGTTCCTGGAAGGGTCAACGTTCCAAACAATGGCATTCTGCAAAATCCAATGCTGATACCTCGAGTTACACTTTACACGACACAATTGGTCGAACCTAACGACACCAATTTCCATACGCCAAACATGATGATCTTTTCATTCAAGTCGTCCATCAGACCTAACGACCCTCAGAACAAGTTGTAGAGATTTCTATGTATGTACTGTTGAAGCGTAACCCGCATCGATTAACCATTTATTGTTCTAATATGTCACCGAAATATGCACAGGTCTATATAATATCAGAGGTAAAATGCTAAATTAATGTGTTCAATGGTTAAGCGGGATGTCTGGTCCTAGGTCTTCTATATCGTACAGAGACAAAGAACCGCTTCCTGCTCCAAGAACGTAGAACATAGTTCTGTTGGTCGGGCTGTTTATTGAAGGGATGAACCTGAATAAAAGAAAGTAATATATTTGCTTAAACGAATAATATCACAGATATTACAGATCGGGTGATGCATCAAAGACAAGATAAATAATGCATCGTAACCTGAATTCATACAAAATATGAAATATGTGTTAACTATCGAGTGTTGGGGAATAAGTGCATTAGTAAATAACAACTTTGGGTTGACAAACCAAACGTAAGTAGTCTCAGATAGAAATTCATTTGACCATTATCCAGGTCAACCATCTGTATTAGTATGCCTTTCATCTTGGATTGTGCTCAGCATGAGCTGATTCGGGTAATATTACGAGTCTCTGAACATTATTAATTTGATTGTAAATAAAACCTTTTATGCAAAATGTTTTATTATGCATTTTACCTGTTCATCATAAGTCAATAACGTACATGTTGTAATAAAAAAAACAGCAAATTATGTTTGTATTGATACAAAGTAAGAGTAAGCATATTCATGTTCTTATACCTCTTGTAGCAGTATTTCAGTCAAATGTGGTGCAATCAAGGTGAATCAAAACAATACTGTTAATTTAACATTACCAATAACAATTGTCACTGGTGGTATTAACCTGTGATAGCATGTGACCCTACAAATAATTTGGGTACCAGTCCTGCTATAGAATAGAGCAGGTATGACCTTTGTCAAGCCCATATGGCTAAGTCAGTCCACTGACATTGACCTTTAATGCTTATCTCGAGGAATGATGTCATCACATGACTTAACACCCCAACTGTCAGGTTGTAATAATGGTCTAACATTGAACAATTACACAACCATCAGGAAGTTGTACAAAAATAAACACAGGCAACATAATTAATCCTAAATGTCAAGTAATACCAAAGAATGTTTTGTTTTACTTTCTTCGTCATGTACTTAATTGTTATATTTTAAAAAATAGTCCCCTCTCATATAATTATGACCATGGAATTGCTTATCAAAAGCAGCAACAATCTTGAATCTAGACTAGCAGCCATGCCCATGAAGTATAGCAGACAAAGATTAGCAGACATTGGTCTCAATTGAATCTAGACTAGCAGCCATGCCCATGAAGTGTAGTAGACATTAGTCTCAATTTCATGAAGCATAGCAGACAAAGATTAGCAGACATTGGTCTCAATTCCATGAAGTATAGCAGACAAAGATGAGCAGACATTGGTCTCAATTCCATGAAGTGTAGGAGACAAAGATTAGCAGACATTAGTCTCAATTTCATGAAGTATAGCAGACAAAGATTAGCAGTCATTGGTCTCAATTCCATGAAGCGTAGCAGACACTGGTCTCATTCCGGAAAAATGGTTCTTCCAAGACTGTGACCAATCAATGAGACAATGAATCTTGCTAAGTGGTGTGATGATATGCCAATCTGTCAATAATTTAGTACAGGGGCAATTGCCCCGTGGGCTGAAAATTATATCGATCGTCTCAACAATTACTAGAAATCAGATATCGGTATCTCATTAAACAATCCTTAAGTGATACCCAGATTGAAACAAATCATGTCCAATAAGCTCAAAGTACAGTTTTATATATGATCTAGTGGAATGACGTCAGTCCGGCAGTCATGGTATTTTGAGTTTGTAAAGAAATCGCCAACATTAATTTCTTCCCAATAGCGACAACGGCCCTTCTATTCACATCTTTCTGGACACAATCAAGCCATTATTTAATGAATGATATATCGATCTGTGAGTTACAACAGTTACCGATTCAGTCTTCAGTGAAGTTATTAATTGAGAAAATATTTCATTCAGAGTCTCAGCATTGCATGACATTCCTGAAAAATTGATAAAACGTGGAACTCCCAGTGGATAAATGTTAGTAATTGAGTAGGTTGCACTGGTCATATGAACAACATCCTCTTACAGATCAGACAAGAGGAACAATAGGCTTGCTAGTACCAATGACTTCTACAGCAAGACCTTATGGTGGATGCCATTGTGAGCATCAGTCTTTCATTTCCGGTTTCCTTTGAATACAACCAACCCTACATTCGTTGCTCTGAATCGCATGTGATCGTATCTAACCAGGTATTATACAAGATGTGGCCCGCTATTCTGGTACCAGTTCATGTAGTAAATATAGATCTATATATCCCTCTCAACAATCTTACTTCTTGGTGAACCTCCAATACAAGAAAGTCATATTTACTATTTTATCAACTGAACATCTCAATTCTTCATCATTATCTGACTGAATTGGTAAATAAACAATTTCCTTTCTGTTCTGTATCAATAATGAATGAAAATATCTCAAGGAACAATACCGAGTACTTGGATTCATTCGGATTTGAAGTGTCAAAATACAAAATGAGGATATGTCTATACTGGTATTTCGTTGGAGAATACACTTGTACAGAGCACAGAATGCAAAGCATTATTTCACATACAGGCAAATGTAGCAAACTGATCAGGATACTACATCAACTCAAAGATAGTATCCACCATAAAAATGATATGGCTGTATATCTAGCTGGAACTGTAGGATTCACAGAGTGTTTGGGATGACAGACAGCTAAATAACTGCGCTAGGGCCAGCTAGGCTAGAAGTATGCCTGGATTTTCAGATGCTTTAAATCAAAACTAAAGGTGGCTAAAGGTGAAGAATGGAGAGAGATATGGAACGCAAACAATTGTTGAAATAGCCTGTGCAGAGACTTTATCTGGCTTGGAGGTTGTTTGACTTACCTAGATAGATATGCCAGGATACTGGCTACAGTTTAATTAAGCATGAAAAGTTAACTGTAATGAACATCTTTCAGCCAGGCATTGCTCTGACCTTGGTGGAGCCCAGCTTCGGAATTTTGCCCGTGTTCTTAACTATTTCTTAGAATGGTTTCTATCAGTTAACTCTCTCCCTGCTGGATTAGACCACAGGCACAGCTCTTTACAGCATCTCTAATTGTCTCCAGCGTGGAGAGGGTAAAAAACATGACATTTGTTTGTTTGAAGTAAAACATAATAATCACTGTTATTATTGACATTAACATCATCGTCATATAGAATCACATTATATCTTTCATGAACATTTTAACATTCATACTACATGTCACCATTGGATGTATCTTTACTAAATGATTGCTATTTGTAAATTAACCAGGGCAATAATATGATTATGACAATCCACCTTCTACCACAACACCATCCTAAAGGTCCTGACTGACAACTAATTGAACTATAATACCCAGCTGCAGCTGTGAAACAACGTAATGACGGAAGGAGGCATGGCCCCCCCCTCCCCTAACAACAATGGCACCGGTCTGTGAGCTTGGCGATGTGGAAAGCAAAGTGTTCATAGAGAGTGTAAACAAATCACGGTTGTTGTGGGGAAACATGTGCCTCCCATCACTTACCTATTGGAGGATTAGTGATGGGTGATTGGCCAGCAAATGGCAAGTGATTTACAGAAGACCTTGTAACTGTCTGAGAATCATAAGATCTATTTTGCAGGCTTTGGGAGATTTATCATCTCCATCTGGAAACAGCATGTAAAGCACATTTATCACTGCATGTGCAAGCCAGTATTCATATACTGTATATGCTGCATGTATTGAATTTCATATGTTGTTGAGCCTAGAAAACAGATACATTATCAAATGGTCGAGTAATAGATGGGGATAAGGTTTCTGTTCATAGCAAGGAAAATAGGAAAATATATTAGAAAAAAAAGGTTTATCATTTTCTTGAATTGAGGTGGAAGTAATGGATAAAACTAGAAATGATAAACATAGCAATAACGATACATTCCTGTTGAAACATTTATGTTAGTCTAGAGCACTGCCATATGCACATGTATTTGGTGGAATCTTCTATTATGATCACTATTTCATACCTAGGTACATACTGTGGGTGTTGGACATTCACCTAGCTATTCTGATGCTATTCTCCTGAGACACTCATGTTTACAAATGCCATTTTAATTAATTGTGAGACTGGTGACAGAGTACTGTTAATCTGATGTGCAATAATTGCTTGGAACAGGTCACACTTTTACGAATCAGTCTCCAAATCAGTTTTCAATTTGCCTGCTGTTATCACCTCTAAGAACAAGTGACAGTTACAAGAAGTCTGTGATATCTCCTGGTTTATTCCTGTACCTGATAACCTGATTAGCTTTCAGTTGTGTAATTGACTTTATGTACGATGTACAAATGTGACATGCGTGTTACAAGCGCTCAACAACAGCTTCTTGAGAAGACTACCTTTAGGGAAGGTGTCGTGTCACAAAGTATTAACTCTTCGCCAAGAGGATGGCATATACATTTCACATCAAAGGTCATGGATATAGTCAATCTGCAACATTATTGGTAATTAACACAATATCTTAAATATTCAGATTTCAAGTTCACAATAAGGTGAAATACAGGAACAGTGTCCTCTGGATATACCACTGAATTTGGGGTCCATGACATGCCCCCACCCTCTGCATTCTTAGTAAGTACGATATTACAGGGAAATAACAAAATTAAAAATGTGATCTACGTCTTACCCTGCGTTTTATCCGAAACCGCAGTGCATCAGACCATGTTATATCGAGGGGGACACTGTATAATGTATTGTCTGGTGTGTTCTTGTCGCAATACAATACAATACAATGTTCACAAGAATACATTTCATCCTAGGTGCTCCGAATAGCTTATACCTGGAATCATAGTAGTCTGAACAACATGAATTCTTGTGGTGATGTGATGATGATGATGATGATGATGATGATGATGATGATGATACCAGAATGGCACTAGTATGAAGCGAACAGTACTTATAAATACAAGGATACAAGGGTCTGGGCAATTATATTAGACCTTGCAGTGTAGGGGTAACTTACAAACATATATCAAAGAGAGAGAAAAAAATAATCAAACGAAATAACTAGCTATACCCCATACTATTTGCAAGCCAGCCAGATGCTAAAATGATCCAACTTAGGGCTATCACTGGATAACAGCATGACGTTGCTCGATTTATGAATGAGGTTGAGTAGTGAGGCTACATCAAATCAAGAAACATCCAACATCTGTATACAATCTGATAAAGAAATGCTGTGATAAATGCTAACTGCTTGCTGACCATTCTGATTTAGTAGACTTTAATGCATCTTTTGGCCTACTTCTGGCATGCCTTGGACTAAAGTTTTGACAACATGAAGTAACATACTTGTACAAAGTACATCATCCTAAATGACATCACATGACATATCTGAAGATATTTGTATTAAAAATACCAAGATGTCCTTTATTTTGGTTTAGACTTCTTTGAATAGAAAATGCCATGCTTTTTAAATCGCTTATTTAGAGGCTAACTTGGCAATAGTTTGAAATTCAATTATTTTTATAAACAGAAAATTAACTGAATTCCAGACAACTTTTGCATAAAAACAAACGTCAATCCTGTAATTGGAATATAAAACAAATGTTGAGTTTTAAACGATTTAGCAAGATTAGGATATATAATCCGTGGGTTGGTGGCTAACAAATTACTACAGCCATATCATATTGCAAAAGTAATTGAAAATATACATTAAAAATAACATGCAAATACCAATTTTAATAACTCTGTGTGACCTTTGGTGAAAATGTAGAAACAAATTCTACACACATTCTTTATTCATTTACTGTTTGAAACATGCAAAATACCAGCTGAAGTCAGTTCTAAATAATACATAATACCAGCTGAAGTCGGTACACAATTATATAATAATAAATATTGCTAAATATTAGTATTCACATTCAGGTTGGTTGTTGGTTGATTTGGGGTTTCAGGCACTTTAAGTGAATATGGAGTTCAACGTCGCTGCAGGAATCTTTCACCCATTTGTGACGAAGGCACTTGAAGATTTTTTTCTCATATTATGGCTTGCATGCATATGTACTGCTTGACTAGTCTGGATTTCCACCAGTTTTTATAGTGCTAGTTCACTTGGCTATCATGCCATGGATTATTGGAACAATGATACCTCACTTAGACACAGAATACTGACTCGAGCGAACAAGTCCTTGCTTTGCCCATTAATGCTGAGGAACAACAAGTACCATCTTTTAATGTCTTTTTGTACGACACTCAGGTTTTCCCCGATGTGCAAAACCTGCATATTTGACTCTCTCTCTCTTGATTCAAAAGCATAAAATTTAATGCAGATGGTCAAATATTATGCACAACCAATAGTATTAAGTGCAATTTGAGTTGTAATGTGGCTCAGAGCCATTTTGACTCCTTAATCTGAAAGCCTAGGGAAAACCCTACCCACGGTAATTGAAATGGTATAAATATGTAAACATATTGAAGAGCTTCCAAAGACATCATCAGGATTGACAGAGCGACTTTGCAAACATGAGCTTCAGAATAATCACCAAGTCTTGGCATCAACGTCTCATTTTGTAATGTGAACGAAAACATCAGTTACTATCAATGGCTGGCCATCAACATACAGCAGGTAATCAGAAGTCTTAAAATTGATATCAAACATATCTCATATACATCATCGCTACATTGATCTTTTCAAATGATATCTTATCATGCCTTGCACCCTCTGTACTTAAAACAAGTGCACAAAACCAATGTTACTTCAGAATCAAGTACTAATGCATGCTTACATATCTGTACATTGGAAGAGTTGTCAAGTAACTGCCATGTAGTAGACATAACACTAACATGTGGGGCTCTGTCCCTGTATGACCTCTGTGAACATTGGTCTCATGTTGATAACAAGCCCATGATTGGCAAACTGTTTTGCATATATAGAAATGATTATATCAGTAACATAAATTCATACTTCTAATAAATTCAGATAGTAACTATTTTCTTAACTTTGAAGGTCTTTGTAGGGTTCCTAGGGCATGTCAGACAATAATCAAATGCATGAATGCCTTGATAAAAGTCTTAAATAAATTTATGACAAACGGTTTTGTCAGGTAAAAGCTGAGATCTGTGGGGTATTAACAGATGCAGCATCAGACAATGACAGACTGGATCCAATAGCAATATACAAGCCATGCCCAGACAATGTCTGATCCAGCTAACAAAGCTGCTATTTGTGTTAACAATTACCCATAATGACTGTTCACTACTATGACTCCAAATTAATACCTCTAAATGAATGCTATATTTTGCTAATGCTCATGCATTGAAATAAACGATGGCTAATTAAACATACCATTTTTAAATGGCAAAAAGATATGGTTTAATTTAAATAATTTAATGAAAACTTGGATCATACACATTGACTAATATTGGGGTAAATGGTGATATTGTGTTTTTAAAGATATCTTTAAGATATATTTAAAGATATCAAAGGAATCCAATCTACTAATGATGACATCAAAATCATTGGTTTCACATCTTAGTAATTGAAACCTAAGTAAATTTTGATTTCTTTGCTATCCCATTCATAAAGTGTGTGGTGGAATACACCATCTTTCAACATGCTCTGGTGGAATATACAATCTTTTAACAAAGTCTATGTCTTCAGAATAAGAAACAGAAAACGACATTGCTCATTCGGATGTGTTGATGGAATATACAACCTTTCAACAAAATCTACATCTTCAGAACAAGAAACTGAAAATGGCATTGCTCATTCTGATGCGTGAAAATCTTTTTCTTGTTTAGAACATGCGCATTTATTGAATATGAATTTATCTAGCAAATCATTGTAACAAAGAAATAAGAAAAGTAATAACATTCATGACAAATATAGAAGTCATGGTTTTGAATGTAATGCTCTTGAGGTTGGGTTCCTGTAGAAGTTACGGCTGGAATATCATCTATAAAGTTCTCATTGTCCAATATTCTCACCAAGAACACACAAGAACCATCTGTGAAGAGCAAATTGTCATACGAGGAAGAGCGCTAGCCAAAGCCATGAACAGCAAACACTATTAACACTCCTCCAACATTACAACACGAGCTGTCAAAGCAAATCTTCCAGTTAAAAAGGTCATTAGTCTTATGCTGAAGTCAATGTCAAAACTGTTGGGTTTGATGGACAAATATGTGAGTAAGTTGAAGGACAGATGGACATGACAGACCCTCCTTGATGTCATACCATAATTATCCAATACCAATGAAATCGATAACATCTTTTCACTGCCGCTTCCATCTGGGAGGCCATCATGAACCTTCAAGTGCAAAAGGAAAATTTATTAAGTGAGCAAACAGACCGATGGAGTGATCTCCCCTGAGGACTTTGCTAGGACAATAGGTGGCCATGGACATGGTGCAATTCTCATATTGTCGCCACAACAAATACAATAAATCGTGATGCGATCCCACTGCTAGACTAAACAAGACGCTGATGCCTTCATTTCAACGTTCACTATAATCCCTGCCAAAGTTGGTGGTTTTTTTTCAGAACAACCTAATTGCATGGGTGTCTGCAAATTTCTGTAAACAGCCAGACACAATGGAACTCTGATGGTGACTGAAGTACGGCCATAAGATAGTTAATAAGGTCATCAGACAGTCATTAAATGATGCCTATATAACTGTAATATTCCACACTGATTCCAAGTTCAAGGAAGCTTACAAGATGCTAAGACCATGAACAGACATTTCAGGTTACCAGTGGTTATTTTCATTCCATGCCTGGATGATAAGATCATTTTTGGATGAGTTACAAAGTATATTGCAATGCTTGTAATTAATTATGACATTGAGTTTAGATCTGAATGATAATATTGACTTTACCGGCCTTTGCTAGTAATAAGTTGATTGAAAAAGTAATATGATGCTCTGAACAGTTCACAATGGTTGATAAATACCCAATATAATCACGTCTATTGCCATAGACAGCATTTGTTATAGAGTCACAACCTTGGTCGGCTCTGTTCACATCAGGACACATCTTCTAGTCACCGAGTCATCCAAACCGCAATAGGTGGATGTCTGTATGATCATCATTGCGTCTGGTCTTCAATTGCTGTCAACTGTGCACTATTCTATTTCCTCACATTTCATCATGTCTTGTCTGAAGGTAGGGATTATATTGTTCAAATTGGATTAGGCCTAGGTTAGCTGCCCACACCGTACTACAATCAGGCTAGCCCATGGTCAGTTAAATGACCACAATGTTGATGGAAATTGGGACTAATTTGACCTTCCTTCAGTGACACCAGACGAAAGAGGCCATAACCACGAGAGGTCCTGTTTTCACACAATACCGTCTCATAGTGCTATCATGTCCAACATAAAGCCAATATGGGGCTGGTCTAATGCCTGATATACTACATAATGAGATAGCTGGTACAAAATAAGTGTCTCACTGGTTCAATAATGTCTGATATAACTATAATGAGATAGCTGGTATAAAACAAGTGTGCGAGTGGTTCAATAATGTACGATACAACTATAATGTGATAGTTGGCTTCTCAATATTGAAAAACAATTCCACCTTGTTCATGTTGAAGACAATGAAAATTCGACATTGGTCAGTGATTTTTAATTAATCCACCACAAAGTGAAAAGAGAAAGTTAATTAAGTCAAATACGATTTAAGTGTTCATTGTCAATGTCGCTGAATATATTAAAACAGCTTTAATACATAGAACCAAGAATATGACCCTGACTGCCTGCTATCTTTTGCATTATGAACAGTGTATGATACAATACTGTATACATCTTCAGACATTCCACCAGGTTGATGGCCTACTTACAAAACCCAAGATTATACATATTTATAAATAGAAAGAGATATAGATATACATACTGTAATTCTCCTATAATTTCGAACATTAAGCCAGAATAATAATGTTTGTTTGAATTGTTAGGAAAAAAACTAACACAGGAAATTGACAGTTCTAGTATAATTTATTATTATTACATGTTATTTATCTATTTTGTAAAATTGGGGTTTAAATCCTTGTTCAAGTTTTTTTTTCACTCATATCTCACTGCTTGGGATCAGTCATAGGGCAGGAGGAAACCTGTAACATCTGTAGCACTGAATGTTGCAGTAAATGTGAGCACCAGCTGGTAATGACAGACCAAGGATGGTAACTGTATTGACAGCACATCCAATATTTATTAATTACAATATTCAGTATTAATGGTTCTAAAAGTGTCATGATCATCTGTGTATAGGTCAAAAGTCACTAACAGGGTTATTTATTACATATTGTAATGCAACAATATTTCCAAGGGTTATTTATTACATATTGTAATGCAGCGATTATTTCCCAGCCAAATATGATTATCCTTCAGAATGTTTACTACCACATGCTTTTTGTGAATTACATCTCCCCTCTGACAATGGTGAACACTATTCTGACAATTACATCTGTTTTATCCTCGGTCCCCTCCCACTGTCTCATCATCATTTGTGTTCGCAGTCAGCGGGGAAAACCAGGATGTTGCTATATTTAGAAGAGAATTTTTGAAGATTTCTTTTTCATGTTATCCTAGTTTTTAATATAAAGAATTATAAGATAATGTTGCCACTATTAATAACATTGATTTACCTATGTATTCATAAAAAAATGTCAAATTAATGTAAATCATAAAATGTTAGCGTCATTAAACTTTATTGTTCAATGAATTATCGACCTATTAGCATCATAAAATGGTAACGAGCTTGTCCATATGCCTACATCTACGGAATACTCTTTAATAAATATTAATTAGCCAATTAAATGTTAATATCTAAGAGCAACTTGTCAAAGTCATTAAAGTTCTATGCTCATTAACATTTTATGATCTACAGTATCTTTACAGAAATCCAAGGTATTATCTCTCTCTGTAGTCAAGTTGTTCAATAATTGGTGGCATGAACACATATTTAACTCATGACTCGTATTTACTCGGAGTTGCTAAAAGGGTTGAATATTGAAATTCCAATCCAAATTGTAAACCTTTGATCTATCATAACTTGTGCTGTTATAGGACATTTATTTTCTGTTTGGAACATCGTCATCATCACATAAGGGATTATTTGCGCGAATATCGACAAGTAGTTTCCATGTAATACCGTAATTTAAATAAATAAATTGGACATAGTTAGTTTTAGTATAAATATTGGCAATCAAGTTCCAAGTAGCAACTACATTGGAGAGTGTGCCTTTCTAGGAGTATTACTGTACAATCTTCCTTTGATAGTGGCGACATCAGTGAATACCTATGATAGTGTTTCAAATTCCATAGGCTTGTGTGATTGCTCCACTGCAAGGATCGTAACCATTGAACAAGGGCTGGTAATATTTGATTTTTCTCAATGTATTATCGTCAGTAATATCAGACTTGAATTTTCAGGGGATGGTTCGTTATCAATACTTATTTGGTTATTACTTAAAACCAAAATAAAAACTACATTTATTAACAAATACATGTATTGAAGCTTTTACTGTGCTGTACTTGATTACAAAGAGTTTACAAACATTTAGAAATTCCGATAATATTACAGATTTTTTCCCGAATCACTTTGATGAAATAAATACAATGACCTCTTATCCATTGACGTGAAAACCCATCTCAAATGTTTAATATCATGAATATATTCCATGAATAACATCAGTAGTTCTCCTGAAATGACAGATTTGTGTTTATTTAACCAACAGTTTGAAGATTATTTCATCAACACAAGGTATTTAATGGATACAAGGTGCGTGATTGAAGCAAAGAATAAACAGATAACCACATAGCTTAGGGTCAAACACAAACAACCAGTTCATAAAATATAATATTTCATAAATTATTCATGAGAAACCCTGCCTGGTTACAGATAGTTTCCAAGGGGAATGTTTCATTGCTCTAGATCGCAAGAAAACGTTTGATGCTGTTACAGAGCCAAATCACATCAGGGAAGTCAATGAAGAGCTAGCAAAAAGCAAAGGAAATCAGAGGTGGTTAAGAAAATCACATTACAGAAGTGCTGTATCTAGAAATTTCAAAGAATTAGTAAAGGAACTGGATGCATCCATTACATTTGAGAGGTAAATAGCTATATTTAATATTGATGTGAATTACAATGTTTACAATCGTTTGTGATAATTTTCAGAAAATTCTTTACAGTTAATTATTTAACCTATGATTTTCATCTACAATACCAATGCAATGAATCTGTAGAATTGGCAGCATTGACTTTGATCTGGGTCAACAGCATGGCCAGTGATAAAAATACTGGGTTAACCCAGAGAAAAATTGGAACAGGAAAATCTGATAAGAAGTGTGAGAAACTTGGCTGATAAAACTGTTGAGATGAAAGGTTGAAGTTAACACCCGGACTAACGCCTGTAAATACAGTGGTCCATCAGCTGCCTACTCAATGAAGGCAATAAGAAAACTCTTCATTATCAATGTTGTTGGCTATGCCAGTGTAAAGCTGTTCATCTTTGACTGGACTTTAGCTCTCCTTGCAGACCGCTTACACAAACACAAATATTAGTGCTTCTAATTTCTCCAGTTTCCACCGCTTGTGAAAAGTCAGTCTGTAATTTGTAGAGATAATCATCTACAGCTGGCAATTAATGTAAATACACACAAGATGTGATTACTGTGACTGTGGAATGGAAACCCAATCTAATTATAGACTCAACATACCCTTTCTTGAGTCTTCACTCAAAAAGTAGCAAGCCATGGAAGTTTATTTCAGGACAGTGTCCACATAATCTATATGCAAAACTGCCACGCCAACATTGAAATTAGATTTTAACAACTGCCCAATTGGACAGAAGTTGACCGGAATTGTGTTAACTGGGAGATTTCTGTATCAAAGACCGTCTCCTGTATATCCTACCACATACAAGCGAGTGTGACGCTAATGCAGATGCAGATAACGTAGACACAGACACGGGCCGGAAACTCGGTGAATTCAATATGTGATCCTACGGTGAACAAGGCTTTCACCAGTCAAAAATAGTGGAACTCAGGCTAAAGTTTGAATTGGACTCCAATACACAATTCTTACCGATGAAGAAGATGGGCCTATCGCTCTTGTTCTCACGACATGAAGCACGCTATAAAACCGAAAACCTTTCAGACAACAAAGACAATAAGAATCAAAGGCATTAAATTTCACATTTTAGCGACAATCCTGTCCTACTCGTAGTAAACTTTCCAAGAATCAATCTTGTGTACGGTGTACAGACTAAGGATAGTATCCCAGACGGTGGTTGAAAGGAGTGCATTTAAATTGTCAACTGCCAACAACCAGACAGCTAGGCTAAAACACCTGTCTTAAAATTACTAATTGTAAGTGGTACTGGAAACAAATCTCTTACTAATTGGTCAACGTCTTGAATGCAATTTGATGTGTGGCATTACAGTGCCTTTGTCGTAGAGATGGGTCTTGTCAATCTATGACTGAAAATGCTAAATACAGTTATAGTGCATAAAACTAGTAGCATTTGTTTTGAAAAATAAGTCACTCGGAACAACTGTACATTATCAAGCAGCAAAGTGATAGTTACCATCATAAGTTAAGGAAACATAAATAAAAATTTAAAAGACAAACAAGTACTTAGTTATATTGTTATTTATTTATGTATCTATTTATTGTTTTAACAACATGAAAATAGCATTTTGGCAATTTAGTGCAATGTACATATTATCTTCTCACAATTTAATGCCCATTCATTGGAAATTGGTGTATTGGAAGTTAACCACATACAGGTTATGTTTTTGTATACAAGGCCACACATTTGTATGGCTGGCACAAATGTGGTATTAGTTAAGCTGTGTTTCATGTCAGTGAATAATGAATATAAATGATACTTTCCAGTATACTCAGTACACTATTCAGTCAGGATCTCCCCTGTGACCTTAACCTTGATGTGACGTGATAAATAAAATCGGTCAAAGGATGCTGCAACCCCCTACAATCAATACATGTAATTTTCCAACAGGAATGATTATATAACAGGATAACTGCTTGTGACTATACTGGAATTGAACCAAACCAATCAGAGAATGACAATTCTATTAGTTCAACATGAAAGGTCGTAGTGACCTATTTCTTTTCAATAATAACTTGAGATACTTTCAACAAACTCAAATTTAACAGAAGTGAACATTATCATAAATCAATCCTGTGTGTTGATACGGATGATTCCAACCTTGAATAATTGTAGCATAGTGAGTGATTATGGAGTTTAACGTCGCTGCGGGAATCGTTCACCCATTTGGGACGATTGTAGCATAGAGATCAGTTGCTATAATATGCTGCTGCTGCTGCTGCTACTGCTACTGCTACTGCTGCTACTACTACTACTACTACTACATATATATAGAGCCTAGGATCTAGACTAGCAACTCCTTACTATGAACCATGAACAATAATATCCAAGTGAAGGGGAAACATAGTACTCATTTAAAAGGATTTTACAGAATGGGCCACAAACAATTAAAAAAGAAAAGAACTCAAATAAAATCCATATGCTGAACTAGGAGTGTATGTCAGGGACAATTTCTGTATAATAATTCCAAGGATACAATAATAGTAATAATAAAAATATAAATATAAATAATAACATTAATTATAATAACAAAAATAATAATAATAATAATAATAATAATAATAATAATAATAACTAATAATAATAACAATAATTTTAATAATAATAACAATATTAATAATAACAATAATTTTAATAATAATAACAATAACAACAATAATAATAATAACAACAATAACAACAACGGACATTAAAGTTGCTTCATATCCTGTGACATATCCTCTATATAGAACACGTTTATGTTATGTCTCGCTGTACTGTACTGTACAACAGCAGCAGACTGCACTGATGTCACTTTGTACTGCATGCTCCCCTACGATCCTCCCATGTACATATCTATATGAGCAAAGTGAAAACAACCATAAGATTGGTCACTCGAGTATGTAATTCCCCAAGTCCCCAGTCACCATATTTGTCCATTGTGCAATGCAAAACAAAGCCCAGGCCACTTTTCAATCACAGTTTTTAATATCCTGATCAAAATTTCAAAGGAACCAATAACAATACCAGCTACAATTTAGGAAGCGTAAACTCATAAATGTCTAATTTATGACGGCAATGCATGGAACATGTACAACCACCTCCCAATGGGACAGGTTATGGAAACGGAAACATAATGTTATGACTTCCATGTGGTTTTATTCCATAAACATTCTCCCTCCATCCAGCGGAGGCCCCACACATTCTGCTTTGGTTAAACTAGGAAGGCTCATTAGGAACCGATCGGTTCAAAGGCTTGCTTCCCTTTAACAGGAGAAGTGTAGTGCTGTAACTGTACCAATATACACGCAGTTGTAAACGAAGCGGGTTGAAAGTCACGATTTTCTTTTAACCGATGATGTGCTGATATGATTAATCTACATTGGCAGGTACCCAGGCATTGTGAACCAGAAGCCTTCAACAGGTTGTGTGGGTTAGGAGAGGTTATCTGATTATGAGGCTAAGAACTGCCTCATTTAACATTATCTGGACCCATATCACTGCCATGATGCCACCTGGATGTGCGCAGAGACTAAACAAAGGGAAATTTATAAAAGTGAACTGATGAGATTAGTGCAAGAGGAAATGGAGATATTTATGATAGAACAATTGATCAACAAACTAGTTGAGTTGAGGTAGTCCACCAGGAAATAACATGGGCTATGTTCAATTGTTGGCAAAAACAATCATTCATGATTGAATTAAATAACTGGAAATTATTTTGGATGTCGTTGAATTCAAAATTTTCCACTTCTACAACATAAATAAAGATAAACATAAAGATAAAATAATAAATAAATACTATACAACTGATTGACATGCTGTAATTGAAAAGTTATTGAAGTTCATATTAAATCCATTTATAATACTAATCCTCAATATTATGACAATAATTATAAGTCACTCAATTATTGCCTCTCAGTCAAAATTCAGATATCACTGTATTATCTACAAGGAATATGAAAAAGTTACAAACAACAATGACGATGCTTGCCCAAGACAACATATTGCAAGATCCCATAAATAGTATTGGTCGTATAATATACATATACACACATCTACCTTGTTATTAACTAGATGCGCCGTCTACACTACTATTACTCGATATCAATTTGCTTTCATCAGGTCATCGCTCTGTGGATTACATGGATAATCAGCAGATACATAGTTGGAAGACAACAGGGCTGATGTGGTCAGATATGAAATGGTGATGATAACCTTTACTCAGGATACAATAGTTGAATGATTAGCCGTCTTCATTGGGCATAATAACAATGATATATTTCCATCTAGACTATGAATATACCAAAATAGTCTACGTGTTTCTGGATTTAGATTACTTGTTCTCAAACTGACCTATATTGTGTGCTGTTGGGTATATTATCGCTCTTAAATCTTGTAATTGTATGTAATGCTCATAATAGCCTGCCTATTTCCCAGGAATAATCACCTGCTGTTCTTACCGTCATTGGTTTGTGCTGTGTACTGTGTCGGTACGTAGGTTCCAGGAATCGATTAAACATTTAATTTTCCATTGGCATCAATAACAAGACATATGCATGGTTATGCACAGAAATGGATAATCAAGTTTTGTTATAAGAGCCAATTTTTACATTTACAAGAATAGTTGTGTAACAGTAATCTTCCAATAGTGACACTTTGAATTAACTATCACACTACTGACATGATGACATATATATAATAAATAAATATTAACATGGCAACTGTGTGAAAAGAGAATCATGAAACAATTTTTGGAAGAGGGTAATACGTACTGTATCCTTCGTGGAATAATACTAAACTACCAGTAGTGGCTCGACTACTCTGTGGATCTCATTGATTTGACAACACTGTGAAATAATCATCAAATATGAACATGGCAACTGTGTGAAAATATTACGTAAAATAAGAAAACAATATTTGAGAAGGGATAATGTTGACATCTCTGTGAAATAGTCTTCAAATAGGGACATGACTACTGTACTCTATAAAACAATCAGGAAAAGGTGATAGTATTGGCAACCATTTTAAATAGCATTAAAATAATGATGCATTAATTCTGCATTATCACTTAGTGCTTTGTTTGTGACCTAAGAAGGCATGTCTGTACTACTTCAAGAATATAACTTACCTTGAATAATAGATAAAAAGCAAATCTTTATGACAGCAGTTCAATAGGCAATATGAACAAAGATGTCAGGGATTAATATTTAATATTAAAAGGGTATCGTATTCTAGTCATCCCTATCTGTAAAACCAACCAATCACTGCTGCTTTAAAAAAATACAGTGAGACTACAAAATAACAGTTTTTATGAAAGTGACATAACAGTGAAAAATGTAGAGGTACTGGATACATATAGCATTGATGAAGACAAAACACAATACTGGCAATAGATTTAATACATGATAACAAAGGAAAACGAGGGAGAAACTATGATACATATAGGCTTGATAACATATCTGAATTGTAATCGCCTTCTTGGATAGATGAATATGCTGTTGTAATGAAGAGTAGACAATGTGATCAGTTTCATTATGTGATGTATGTCACAACTATCATGTTTTGCATCTGCTAGATTGCTTTCCCTCTGAGAACTTTGACATTAGATTCCACAGTAGACCTCTAATTTGCAAGTTTCACGGACAACCGTTGTCTGTGTGTTGGCACCGAGGGAACTAGGTACATAAAGCTTGAAATGGTCTGTGAAGGCACACCTGGAGTTGAGTACATTCAAAGCAGATGCCACTTGTAATACATCTATGGAGTAATATCATCAAGGTAAGCTCAGCTTCCATTTAGTACTGTCAAGAAACGGCCAGTTTTCAACGTTATCCTCTTGTATATTGAGTCACATCATCTAGCTTATGTAAATCAGCAATACTGAGAACTTGTACTTTTATAAATGAATTATTTTTGCTATATTTTGGTAATGTATTTAGTATTCTACACAAATAAATAATTTACTAGTATTTTGTTCTTCTATCACTGCTTATGGAATTACATTTATTTATTTTGTGCAACTGTCTAATAAAAATTAAAATTATGTTAATGCCTTTAGAATAATTGTATCAACAATATGCTGTATCCCATAAAATACTGAATATATTAAAACACGTCAAATTAGATATGCTGACAAAGACACCCAATAATGTCACATTGATTGACACATGAGTATTTATATAGCTTACGTGTATGAAGACATTTTGACTGCATTCAATGCAATACAAATGATTTAGGGATTAGATGGGATTTGGAAAAGGATTTAATTTCTATTTCTAAAAGTGTTTTTATATTGTATTTAATTATTTTGATCCTGTTAAATGTATAAGAGGTCATGTTTCCATTTGCAATGGTACTAACAGTACACAAACCTAGCATGACAGAAAACATGGATTTGCTTTTCGAACGATTTTACCATAGCCAGAGAGCAGCAGATTCTTCCATTGTAGATGATCCCGGTTCCATAGTGGGTGTAAATGGAGACGGACATTAGCAGTAATGACACAGGTGTAACGTGCTGTAAACCCAACTGCCCCCCACAGAGCTGCTTCTCATCCCACCAACAATTACGCACAAATACATTCCATTAACTTCCAAACTTTCAACCCGTAGTCAATGCAGAAAAAAACAACAAATCGACTGCACCCTGAGAAAATACTCGGGATTACTACAAGATGACAATCGTGGTCAAATAATGGGCAAACAAGCAGCAAGCAAGGGGAGGATGGGAGGTTAACTGATGGGGAGAAGCTCATTATCAGATGTGACTTGCATGCGACTAGACAATGAGAGGGATATGTGAGTGAGATCTGGCTTATCGCGTTGGTACTCCCAGAGATTCTAGACATGGAGGATCTCGGTGCCCTGTAGATCTATCTCGGCAGGTGCGAGGTGGAATGGAGAGGCGTGGGTGGGTCTGTTTACCCAGTGTGGAACACTACCTCTCGCTCATTACCCTGGGGTAAAATCCTACCAGGGTAATACTGATTCGATACACGGCCAGATAGACATCTGATTATCTAATTTCTCGTCTCTACATTCACAAAAGTAGCCACAACGGGAATGCAAACAGTACTCTTTTCCATTGGTTTCGTTTTTCAAAGCTACTTATTAGCTGTAGGCTTTACTATAGTGATAAATGATATTTGAAATGAATCCAGCTTGAAAAAACGGTTTGCTCTGTAATTCTGTGTTAGATTCATCATGTCTGCTTGTCATGTATTCAACCTTCTGGCTCCAAGGTAATCAGGTCAGAACTCTTCATTTGATTAGACACGGGCTAGATTTACAAAATCCAGGTGACTTCTAGAACTAGTTAAATTTAACCCCAGAAACAAGATGCTGAGTAAATCAACAAGCTTCAGGTCTGGGTTAAAGTTAACAGCCTTGTATGTGTGAGCGAGCCTTGTTATAATATGTAAGCTGTGAGTGATCCCTGTGTGACTGACTTAGATGTTTTACCTCATTAGTTACATTTCTGAGCAATTCTTACGCAAATTTTACTTTGAGTATTCTCTATAATATATTCTCAAATATATTTTTTTTTTACTATTACTGCAAAACTTGTACAATATAATGAATTCCCAAAGCTACACATTTGTAAGCAAATGTATTACAGGATTAATTGTTCCAAATGATGGTTTACGCTAAAGCAATAAACAAGATACATGGCTTTGAGAAAGTAGGCACACTATCACTTGTGGTGGTTTTACACTGTCCATGGATAAAGTGATGTTTGACCAATCATTGTTGAGACTGCTTGAGCCATTGTTGCTGTCAGGTTCTATAGAATGTTCCATTGACATGAGATACCTCATCAGGACTTGAGCTGGAACAAGTGGGCACAAGTATCTGACCTGGACATTTTGTTCAGCCACATTACTGTAGAAATGCTCACAAATCGAGTGTAATTCAATCAAACTGAAAGTCAGTATAGAGAAGAAACTGGTATACTGACACAAATCATTGTCAAAATCTATGTCAAAATCATAATTAAGCTAAGCCAAGTCCATTGAGTGCTTGGTGTATTATATCTATATCAGCTAACCAGTCTACTGTAATATAAAGGAAATCAATGATCATCCACTGCATGCACTGTTTTACTGTTGAACCCAATCCACTGCACTGTTTTACCGTTGAACCCAATCCACTGCACTGTTTTACTGTTGAACCCAATCCACTGCACTGTTTTACCGTTGAACCCAATCCACTGCACTGTTTTACCGTTGAACCCAATCAACT
>JAUTBQ010199348.1:0-22472 GCA_032361185.1 Lepetodrilus ovalis | reverse complement strand
GTCAGTCATTTCACGAAATGACTAAAATGTTCAGTCATTTCATGAAATGACTGAAAGTTTGCTGTATGTTCTACACATGTCAGTCACTTCACGAAATGTCTGAACGTGTCAGTCATTTCACGAAATGACTGGTTTCACAAGCTGACTGTAACATATATATAGAAGACGACTAAAAATTCAATATATCACTTTAATCATTATTTTTACTGTCTTACGTATTTTTTGTCGTGTCAATAGATCAAGTAATATTAATAAATATAGAAAAGTATATATTTTTAATATATTTTTAAAATATTGATAGATTCGATCTACTATCCAGTGGCAAGTGCCTGTGGTTAGCCTATGCCTATACAATTGGGAAACGAATTTTATCTGAGACTACTTACGTTTCATATGTCCACCCAAAAGTTATTACTTACTGGTATACTTGTACCCTAACTCGATATCGATAGTTATCAAAATTTAATTTGTATTTATATGAAGAAAAGGAACGTAGCTCCGTTTCTCTTGCCTTTGGAACATCCAACTCCTAGATGGAACCTCATACACACATCCATCCCACACCCTCCCCACACCCCAAAATTGACGACAAATATCACAAATGAATGTAGTGTTCATTTATTACTCACTCAAGTATGGTGTGCTACGAGCTCATTGAAATCTGTGATTGTTTCTCTTTTAGATCTCAGTTGTTGTTTTTTGCACTAAGTAATATCATCCGAAGTCTGCTATAAACACTTAAAACAGTAAATATTTAGACGCTACCTTTCAGGAGACGCTACTAGATGTCGACTCACTGCAAGATAAACTGAGGACCCTGTCCTATAGCAGCCACGACGACGCCGACGAGATGCTTCCCTTCGTCAGCTACATGGAAGACATCATCTTCTTACTCTGGCAAATAGCCATCGCCATTGTGGGGATGGAGGAGTCGACCCAAGGGTACGATTTGGACTTGTGGATCATGGTCTGAACGGTGAACCGCTCAACGCCTACTTCCGGTGGTACCAAGAATACTGGATGGCGCCGACAACAGTCCTGTTCCACGGACGGTCGTAGCGCTACGTTGCACGACGCTCTTGTAGGCTACATCTATTGTACAACGTCAACACTTTCTATTGTGGCGGGAGCCCAGTTACAACTATTGTAGCGCTACAAGAGCTTCGTGCAACGGGCCCCAGAATTGTAACCCGCTACATGCTCTCGTAGTGCTATCATTGTTTCGTGGAACATTATGTCCAATCCAGACAATCTTTACTGTAACACTCTCCCCGGATATGCACTAAAGAGCAGTGCCTGTGCCAAATCCAGAAGGGAGAGGGGTTAAATATATGTGTAGCAGTACAAGTTAGGGTTTTAAAATAATGTTCATCCACAACTCCGCTACTTATAGAGGGAACCCAGTACGTCATGTCAAAACTATTGTTAACATAATTTTCTTTTACAAACTGTATTATTTATATGGAAAAGAAAATATCCCTACCTTTATTGAACAAGCAATGCGGAATTTTGCCTTCAGTTATTAAAAACAATACTATCCTGACCTACACTTGGGCGCACGCCATGCCTCTACTATATTATGGAATAACGTAATAATAGATTTATGACCAGACTACCAATATGGTCAATATACTGATCATTGACACTATTGAGTAGATTCTGCGGCGCAAACAGAACCGATTAGCTATATAATGCCATGCATGATTGTATAACAGCAATGCATGGAATTAACGGCACATTCATTTGTTCCCGTCTACGAGCAGATCGTGACGAATGTGTTACACAAAATGGGATAGGAAGCAACAGTAGTAATTGAAGCGCTTATATAATGGCATCAAACCGCCCTAAACAGTTCTTGCTGCAGTGGAGAGGTACTGGATCGAGTTCATTGGAATGAGAAATTTTCCTATAGAATGAAAATACCCCTTTGAGATGGTCAACGTCATGAGCAGATCTAAACTATTGTTTTCTTCAGAGAGCAAGCACATGCTGCCGAGCAAGATTTGGGCATGGCATGGCGAAGACTGGTCTACAATGCAGAGGAGTGCCCTTTCGAGGACCATACTTTGGAAGTGATGATGAACGATGACTTCGCAACTGTACAGCGGTTGGAAGGTATGCTACACTCGAAACGTTCTTAGATATTATTGGCCTAAGAACGTTCGTAACTATATATAGTAAGAACGTTTCGAGAAAATATAAAATACGGCGTAAGTTCAGATAGACCAGGCCCCGAGATTACCAAACTTTTATGGGTACGATTTCATGCTCAACTCAAGGTTTTGTTCACAAATCCCCATATAACATCTGAGCTTGAGCATGACATCGTACTCAGAAAGTTTCGTAATCTCGGGGCCTGGCTACCTGTAGAGCTTCCATCAAGGCATGTCTGAGTACAAGACAAACGAATATGGCATGAATGATTCAATTCAATTGTATTACAGTTATTACTGTGTGTGTGTGTGTGTGTGTGTGTGTGTGTGTGTGTGTGTGTGTGTGATGTGGTGTGCGTGTATGTGGTATGGTGCCATGTGTGTGTGTGTGTGTGTGTGTGCGCGCGCGCGCGCGTGCGTATTTCGAAGGAGCTTGCGTGTGAATCCAATTGTAATATACTCGTTCTTCTAACCATGTAGCCTTTCTTCCATGCAGGATATCTGGATGGGGACGAGGATTGTGCTGACCTAGCATCTGCAGGGTCAGATTGGACGCGTCAAATCCCAGGTGCAAGTTCTGATATTTCAATTAAGTCCATGCGGATTACTACGGTTACATCGCGTCAATTGGGAGAGAGTTGCAGCAACGAGACAGACAACGTCCCTGATGGTTGTGATGGTCGGAGAGATGTATGTACCGATGTCCATCTACAAATGTGCCATTCTTCCTGGTCAAGTGAACATATCCAAGACAACCCAGACGACATGAGCCAAGCACAATATGCTCCTCCAAGGATAGAGGAAGCGGATACATGGCCACAATCAACCACACCAACAGAAGGGGCCCATGGGTATGGCATTGGTGAAGGTTATGAATATGGGGGACCACAGCCGCAATCTTTCACACCTTCAACAGAAGGGGCACTTGGGTCTGGCATTGATGAAGGTTATGAATATGGGGGACCACAGCCGCAATCTTTCACACCTTCAACAGAAGGGGCACTTGGATCTGGTATTGATGAAGGTTATGCATACGCAGTTGCATCCACGAATACAATACATGACAACAGCAAAGGTGTTGATAACGGATCGTATACAGTAGAAGGAACGTTAGGATCACAGACAGAACCATCCACTCCTCCGAGAGAACGGGCATTGGGATCTGCTATGGATGCAGGCTACGCATATGCCGCTGCATCCACGCCTACCAAATGCAATAGTAGTGAAGGTGTTGATAAAAAGTTGTCCTCATTCAGTATCAGAAGCAGACCAGCTTCAGCAGACATTTCCAGTCCAGCTGACAACGGATATGGCAGCGATCTGTCTGGTCTAAATGGAATCCTTACTATTGAAAATGATGTTCCGGGAAGGAACAGGCAAGTCATTACATCCCACACGGGTTCGGGACAGAGTATTACAAACAGCGAGGCCGATTCAGAAATGATGCATGGGAGTGTTTCACAAGCGATTCGTTTAGCACAGCCTAGCTGCACATCTACTAATCAGGCCATTGACGTTAGCCATCTTCCCCAGCCACCATCTGCGTATAAATCAAGGTCTCTCATTGTAAATGTGCCCGTTGTGGATAGAAAGCTTTCACAAATATCTTCCATGCGAAGATCAGTGTCCTTCCTTACTAACGAGAGGGGTAGCAACATGTCCTTAGCACCATCCATGCCACGATCGGGGTCAACTCTTACTAACGAGACCATTAGGGGTAGCAACATGTCCATATCACCATCTGTGCAAAGATCAGGGTCTGTCCTTACTAACGAGACCATTAGAGGTAGCAACATGTCTCAACCACCACCTATGCAAAGATCTAGGTCTGGCCTTACTAATGACCCCATTAGGGGTAGCAACATGTCTCAACCACCATCTATGCAAAGATCTAGGTCTGGCCTTACTAATGACCCCATTAGGGGTAGCAACATGTCTCCACCACCATCTGTGCAAAGATCAGGGTATGTTCTTACTAATGACCCCATTAGGGGTAGCGAAAGGTCCATGTCGACATCAGTTCAAAGTTCCGTCCCTGTCATTACTGTTGATGAGAGAAACCTTCCACAGAGATCTGTTGTGGATTCTGGATCTTTCCATTCAAATGAAACCTTTGACGGTAGCAACCAATCCGCAAACACATCTATAGAAAGTTCCGGATCTTTCCACATACATGCAGCCAGAAACGGTAGCAACATTTCCATATTGACGCCTACAGATAGTTCAAGTTCTTTCCATTCTCATGAAGCCGATGACTGCGATACAACTCCACAATGTTCCAAACAGATGACACTTAGAACGCTGAGTGTGGAAGACACGACTCGCCCACTGGAAGATTCCTCCCATCGACGTCTGGCATCTCAGATGCAAACCTTGGAGCAGCAACTGTGGACGGTAGCAAATGGTTCCAATTCCAACATTTCAACGACAATGCTTCTCGTTGCATCGATGGTGGCATTCCTGGCCTCGGTTTGGTTCCATGTCAAGTGTTCGGGAGCGCTGGAAATCTTCGACTACTATTCCCTGTGGGAAATCCTACAGAAGCACATAGTGGTCACAAAAGTAGGAGAACCTCTCTTCTGAGCTCCGACATGAGCGTAAAGTGAACCGACTGGCCGTCTATCCTGTCCGCTCTCATTGCCCTCCGTAATTTCAATGTCGTAGCAGGAGAGCATAAGTAAGGCTTCAACATGAACTGCGGAAGAGCACAGGAAAATACAACAGCACCACATCTGCAGTCATGAGATTTTAATATAGCTCAGAGACTATTCTCTGTATATAAATGCAGCACATCCATAGCATCTCAAATGCTCGGTCACTCCTAGTACAATACATACACGCACACACGAGTCATATATACACAAACTATCAAACTCTACGACACTGTCTAAACACCGATTATTATCAATTGACGTAAAATGTTGTGATGAATAGGTAATGGCAAACGGATCAGTCTATGCACTTAGCAATGGATATGTACTCCACTGGCAAGAGTTGAATGTGTCTAGTCTTTTCATCGAATAAATGCAAACAATGCCATTCTAGATTATAGAAAAAGTTTTGTTTCATAATGGGAAGAGAAACCGCATATTAAATGCAGGTTACATATTTACACGTATGTTATATACAGTCTTATTTTGCTACACATGATGCTGTAGAGCAAACAATGAGCACAGCTCAAAGTATATTATTACTCATGGACATACCTTACAGTACAATAAGATGGTCTAGGCATGCATTTCACGAATGGGCCGTAACAGTAGACCTGGCATATTTCGACGTCTACAGGTCTTTCGAGGTCTACAGTAGACCTGGCATATTTCGAGGTCTGCAGTAGACCTGGCATATTTCGAGGTCTATGTCACTTCCTGCTATATTATAGAAATGGCTTACGCTCTGATTTAGGCCCCAACTACAGTACGACCCTTTCATGAATCGCAGCCCGGTTAGTTATTTATTATACAAGTTGTAATACTGAAAAGTCCTCTTTTAACTCTTTCGATACAAATCATGTGACATGGTCGCATCAACAGACTTACGCTGTGTGGGTAGATATAGTCAGAAAACTGTCTGAAGATATCGACATATACCAACATTATGGGATGCAAGACATGGGGAGTCTTAATTAATCAAACAAGAGTTGCCTCCCTTGACCGGCAACTACAGTATTTTTCTAGAAATTATCTTGAATTTGCCCTACTAAGGTTAGTTTAATTACTTTTAAGATTCTTGCCTACTTCCATACAAATATCACTATTGCATCTCGATAAGTATTTACTTTGAGTCACTACAATCTACAATGAATGAATTGGTGCTTGACACCACAGCAGGAATATGTTCGGTACCGACAATGCACATGTACCCACACTCGCATAACCTTATATTTACCTAGAAATTCTGTCATATTTAACCGATTTGCTAAGCTACATTATCGCATTTCATACGTACAGGTATACAACAAATGTTCGAATGATTATGAGAACTGAAATTGTTACTGAAATGATGGTGTAATACTTGTGGAATTGAACACAATTCGCAGTCAATGAGTAAGTAATGATTTAACACCATTTTCCACAGTATCTAGACAGCAGGATCTTTATGGGAGGATAACCCGCAATAACTGTGGTAACTGTACAGTAATGCATTCAGACAATTTACCATTTAAAACTGCTCTCCTAGATCCTCGTGACAAAGAAATACATTTATTTTCCAATTATTTTGGAAATCTATTGCTGCTTTCGGAAATATTTCAATCGTATCATGACTTGTTAGTTTACAGCAGGATTTATTGATCAATTGAATTAGTGCTTTTACATCACAGCAGGAATATTTTATCCATATGGAACGATTGACAGCAGGAGGAAACCTGCCAGACCTGTAGCACAGAGTGTTACTACTGACCAAATTGGGTTCCCATTTTGCTGGGACTACTTTCACAAAATGTACAATTACTGAATGAAGAATTTCACCGATCTACAATTATTACAGCTATCCCATTGCTTAGTACAACTGGGTTGCATAATATCACAATTTATTAATAGTTCATCATTTTAGATAATCAATGCAAACATGGCACATTTTTCCTCCTTTCTGACGACATTAATAAAATACTTGTGTAGTATTTTCATGTCACGTCATGTTCAACCTAATGACAACTAAACGTGCTCATGTTGGATACACAGACGCACGATTGGACATATCTGTCCAATTGAAATACATATATAGCCCTATAGCACTACAGCTATCAGGATGGTTTGGACTTGGACTTGGGCGTTGGCTTGGGCGAGCTGAATGATGCAGCGTCTTTGGCAGACTTGAATGCGGCGGGTTCGAGAACTTTCTCTTGCTCTTCACGCCACGACACTTTCTTCTCGTGCTGCTTCACAGCATCCATCACAATGGAGTCGATCATCTTCTCCGTCAGAACTCCGTCCATGGAAGCATACGCCTGTGCCTGGAATGACGGAAAACACTCGATACGGCCAGCCAGAAAATACATCACGATAACGATTAAGTGCTTTGCAGTCAGTTTCACAAAGCAAAAGTTGGAGGAAACCTGCAATATCTGTAGCGCTGAATGTTGCAGTAAACATGTGAGCACCGGCTGGTACTGACAGACCAAGGATTTTAACGGCATTGCCACAGTACAGACAGTGTATCCTATCACAACAACGTCAGGAAGTTAACTTTTTCAAAATTGTATGCCAAGCTCTTGTGACAGGATTTGAACCTGAGCTCTTTGGCTCTGAAGTCTAAATGTTCTACCATTGCACTACCACCCACCCCTGTAAACACAGTGCTGGTAGTACAGTATTACAGTTCAACCCACCTGCCATGCCACTCCCAGCTTCGAGATCTCCCTGCCAGACAGTCCCTCCGTTGTAGCAGCAATCTGAGAACACTTGGCGCCATAGTCGAACTGGTCGACCTTCAACCGCCTACAGAACAACAAAAACATGCAATACGGTAGATCAAAGCAAAAATAATAATAGACGAGTTAACGTCGCAACGTGAGTGACAAAAATAGTTACAATAACCTTTTCCCAATAACTACAATCAGACCACCGTTATAATGGTCTCCGTCGTAACGGTTTCTCCGTTTACCGGTCAACTTTTAGTCTTTACAGATTTCCTACTACAGTGCACCATCAACATAACACGGTCCGATACACAGCGGATTCAGATATAAGGCGGGGTCAGACGTGGATCCCATTTTTATTTTTCATCATTTCCCTGCAATATCGTACAATGAGCGAGTGAATATGGAATTTAACGTTGCTGCGGGAATCTTTGACCCATTTGCGACGATGCAATATCGTACAAGACGGGTACTATAACGCGGGGGTATGTCATGGATCCCAACCTCAGCGTTATATCAAGGGGACATTGTATATACTTGAACTCTGAAAGATTGATCCGATGATCCGGTTGTTTCGCTTACCGGTCAGATTCTAACAAAAACGGAAGTGTCCAGTATACCGAGGTCTGACTGCATTTCAAATAGGTTCAATATCTAGATCAATTTAATATATATCCAGATATTGAACCGAACGAATAAGCTGCAATGCTTGCAAACATTCATCTCCATCTACAATCAGCGAGTTATTGTTTTACGTCGCAGCGGGAATCTTTCACCCGTATGCAACGAGTCTGTTTACAGCCAAGTCAAGCATGGATTACTCTTGCCGACTCGTCACGTGGTACGCCGGCTAGGGTCTCGTGCACGCCAGCCACAGTCTACAGTCTCACCCTTTCTTCTCGGCGGCAGGCTGCAGGACGTAGATACCGAAGTAGTGCCGCACCATCCGCTCTCTCTCCTCCAGACTGGGCACGTCAAACTCCACCATTTCGTCCAGACGGTCGTTGATGGCCCAGTCGAACTGCTCCGGCTGGTTACTGGCCAACACCAGCATGAACCTGACGGAGGAAGTCGATATTACAGGACCGTTGTGAAAGTATGCGTTGCTAAGGGCGAGTTAATGCATTGCATATTGCTATTAAGTGTCTGTATTTATAACATTTTCTTACTTCTTAGACTGCTCTCCTGTGCGGTACAGGAATGCATTCAGAGTTGCTCGCATGTCTTCACTGATCACTTCCTGATAAAACAAAAATCAGGAATAGTGTCAAGTTCCATATGGAATAGCATAAACAAATAACTTGGGTGTAGCCCATTGGCGAGCGAGTTACTGTTTAACGTCACAGCAGGAATCTCTCACTTGGAGCATATTCGTTTCATCATTTGACCAACCCTAGGGTCGACGCCAATAGAATACCTCGTGCTCGACCCAGAGACCTAGGGTTGGTTGAGTGATGAAACGAATAAGCTGATTTGCGACTTGTGAAAGGCCATGTTCAAACCTGCTCCAGTGACCAGCTTCATAGTCTCTAGAGGTTACTGATAGTATGCAGATTGAAAATTACGGTTTCTAGTCTCATTTACCTGGCTTCTTTTCCTCAAGAATGCATCAGCTTCATCAACAAACAGCAACACACTGAAAACAAAATATTGTGTTGTTAGCTTGTATTGTCATTTTACCTCAAAATATTAAAACTCAACACAAGAAAAATATTATTATAAAACAATTTTACATTCTATTTTTAAAATACTACCACAAATTTCCAGGTATGTCCTAAAGGTATTAAATAGAAATGAGCCTTTAGATCTTAAGCGAGACGGATAGCAGTTTCAAGACTGGTACAAAACTCAACCAACCCTCTTCTGCTCGTGCTGGCCCAGTCAAACACTTTGTGCATGGCAGTGACACCTTCCTTGCCCATTGGCGCCACATCACCGCCCGTCATGATGGCGTAGTCCATGCCGGAGTGCTGGGCCAAGCTCTGCAAGGAGACATCCATGTCAAACTGTCATCATGGGGACAAGTTACTACAGACGTATCATTGTTCTATGACCACCAAAATAGCACTGGTGTAATGTAAATTCAGTGGTGGCGAGTCCGAGATAGGGAAAAAAGTGTATTCAGATTAAAACAAACCTCCAAATAACATGAAATAACAATATTCCCCAGGGAGTTGAGAAGGAAAATGACAGGTCAGGACATTGACTTAGGTAATGACGTAGCACGTACAATGAGCATGTCTTCGAGCATGGAATTTGCACAATATAAATGCGCAATAGGATAATCCCTATTTAATGAGCTACAACTCGTGTACAGGACCATGTATATGTACCTTAGCGAACATCGTCTTCCCTGTGCCTGGTGGACCGTACATCAGAATATTACGATAGTAGCCCTTGTTCTTCTTCGTGTGGTTTGTTGCTATGGCAATATCTCGCAGCCTTTCTTCCAACGTTGGCTATATGCGAGAACAAGGAAGTGAAAATAATACATGGATCCAAAACATTCTACACGCAGTTGTAACTTTTTAAATGAATCGTCCTAAGTAAAAATATAGGATCTTTTTTCAAGAGCATACAGAGATGAGAATGGGGAATTGTGTTTTCAGCTGAAACAGCCTGAATCCAGGGGTCAGAGGTCACAGCCAGGTTTATGAGATCGACCCCAGAGACTCAAAATCTGGGAGATATGTGAAAGATTCTCATCCACTGAACATACGAATAAACAATAATTAGCCAAATATATTACAGTGTACTATGAAAATTTTAACTTGACTGACCTTCAAAATAATTCCTTTCAAGGCATCTTCTGGTTTTTGCTTCAGCGTCTTAATAGTCTGAAAAATACAAATACACAGAAATTAAAAGAAACAAACAGCAATATAGAATTGATGAGTTATACCGCGAGAACATGAGTAAAATGAGGCCGGTAGCATTAGCCAAAAATACCCAATTCTTAATGTATCCTGAGGACTTCGTGGACATTTAGGCTTTCCAATTACCTCAGGACTAGTGCTTCAATATGTTAATCTTAACCACTGAACCTACTAAGTGGACATGAGTACACATGGATCAAGACTAACCTTCACAGGGTGTTTGATAGCCTCCAGGGCAGTGAGGCGCGACGTCTCTCTGACCAGCGACGGCTTCCCCAGACGAGACTCGATGTAGCGGGCGGTCACCCCGGTTCCGTACTTCGCCGTATACACGCCGATGGCCACCAGTGTCAACCCTGCAGCCTGTCACACACAAGCAGAGTAGACAATTTGCAGTGATTTTATGAATGCTTTAGGCAATGTGAACAGTGTTTAAGATCAGGGCTCCAGACTAACATTTTGAGTTACTTGCCCGCAGAGCTTGTCAGGGCAAGTTATAAAGGCACCAAAGCATCTATATGTTAAAAAATAGGTTGCCCGCAGAGCAATTTAACTTGCCCCTGTACGTCGGGCATACGTTAGTCCAGAGCCCTGAAGATGCTGTACATTACTGTGAACACCAATAGCCACCAACATAGGAGGTAGCTACAGAGGTCAATAGTGCTATGATCACTGGTGAAACAGGATCCTGGTATATTTCTACCACACCCTGCAACAAATACTCACTGTAGCGGAGACCTTGTCCCAGTCCGAGATGAAGGCTTGGAAGCCTGTTCCTAACACGGATCCAGCTGTCCTGTGGGAAAGAGACAAAGGAGAATTGGATCCAGTGTGCACTTAATTGCAACATTTTACTTTCACAACGCATCTAATCGAGCTAGCTGAGAACAAGGGGAAAATGTTGTCCTTCATTTCGTAGATATTTCTGACAGGCTCAGGTCTCGAGATTACGAAACATTTTGAGTATGATTTCATGCTCAAGCTTAAATTTTATAGAGGGATTTGTGAAGAAAATAGTTGAGCATGAAATAGTACTCAAAAACATTTCGTAATCCTGGTGCCCAGATTTGATTAAACTAAATATACTCACTTTATTGACTCTAAAACTGTCTGTCTCCGTTCCTGAGCCTTTAGCTTTATTTGATCTCGGATAATGTCTTGATTTTCTCGCTCTACTTTCGCTTTGCCTCGAAGTTCAGCTTCGATCCTTTTCATTTCATTTTTGTGTCTAAGGTCAGCTTCGTAGTCCAGGGTTGCTGAAATATTTACAACCCATGTTGAACGATCGGCATACGAGTGGCCATGTATCGTGATGACCACTCACTATTTGTTAAACATATCAATTTTAAAATGACGAGAAATAACAATTGACAGGGCCTATAAACTCAGCTTTATTGACAGTAACTGTTCTACCACAGACACTAAACAGCCCAGGATAAACAGCATTAACACACTGCCTAGACTCACATCGTCTCATTTCCTCCTGTTTTTGTACAGATTCCTCCTGACGTCGCAGGGTCTCTTCTTGCGTTCTCGCCTGGATAAAAGAATAAATCAGAAGCTGTACACGTCTGGCAATGAGGACGAAGAACTGCTCTATGAACCGATTACATATGGCCCCAAGATTATGAACATTTCGAGTACGATTTCAAGCTGAAGTTATAAACAAAACTTCAAGTTGAGCATGAAATCGTACTCAAAAACGTCTCGTAATCTGGTGCCCGATGTCAATTTGAGAAGAAAACAAATTGGAGGATTTATTTTTAATCTCTTTAATTTGAATAGTTTTCTGTTTTCAATCTATGTACACAAAATGTGAAGAACAAATACATGCAAATACAGCATTGAGCTTATTCAAGCTTTTCCTATGCCATAATTACGAGGCCTTCTCGCTCTATATAGCGACATGTTACTCAGGGTCAGTGGGGTGTATAACAAAGCACTGGCACCGAGTATTAAGAGGACGGGACTTATTTCCGAGTGTCGGGTACCGACCTGCTGCGCCAGCTGTTCCTCGTATCTCTTCCTGGCCAGCTGGTCCTGATACTGCGCCCTCTGCTGGTGCTGCTTCGTCTCCTCCGCCATCGTCTTCCGCTTCTCATCCTGCGACACTCGGATCTGCTCCACCTTCAGCTGCTCCACCTGGGCCTCGTACTCCTGTAGACAGGCGGACAGACAGCTTATAATTGCCCTACAGACAAATAGCAATACAGTGTCCCCTCGATATAACGCTGAAGTTGGGATCCATGACATACCCCCTGCGTTATAGTACCCGCCTTGTGCAATATTACAGGGAAATAAAAATGGGATCCACGTCTGACCCTGCTTTATATCCGAATCCGTGGTGCATCAGGTCATGTTATTCAGGGCTCGACAGTAAGGACTGTCCGCCTGTCCGGGACATGTACTATTCACAGGCGAACAGGTGAATTAGCCCAGATTAACAAGCCTTTTACCTAGTTACATGTCCGATAGGGCACAGGGACAGGTGCCTCAAAAAGTTAATGTCGAGCCCTGTTATATTCAGGGGGTACTGTATTAATAATAATAATAATAATAATAATAATAATAATAATAATAATAATAACAATTATAATAAAACACTGGGTATTGTTTCTAGAAGCTCTCATATTTACTAAAAGACATTAACACTCTTGTATTAATCTCTTGTATATGATGATCAGGCAAGAGTGTACTTGCCCAACGATTTCATGCTCAACTCAGTATTGTTCCCAAATACCCATATATAATTTTACCTTGAGCAGCTGCATGAATCGTACTCAAAAGGTTTACTAATCTCAGGGCTTTATTTATTCATTTATTCTAAAAAGAAATAATTGGGGATTAGAGTCCCTTTAAAGATTCTTTAACTTATATTATATAATCACGTCTTGTCAGTTTAGGGCAGGCTAAAACCTGCAACATCTATTGCACTGATTATTGCAGTAATGCAGTAAACCTGCAAGCACCAGCTGGTACTGACAGACCAAGGATGTTGTCTGTATTGCCACAGTAGATTCCACACATAAACAAATATGTTTTAAGTGTCGTTTTAAAATGTTATGGAAGTCTACAATAAACCTACCTTAATTTTCTTCTGGTAGTCGAGTTGTGTTGTCGTTTCTTGTAATTTTGTCAGATCTAAAGCATCTTTGGCATGCTCTGAAACAAAAAGTTTAAATACTTATCTTTCAGTTCCACTTGCTTACAATATTATCTCAAAACATAGAAAATATAGAGTAACTGGTTGTGGATCGCATGTCATCACAATGATAAATGAGCACAAATGTTTTCAAAAATATCAAAATGTCACAATATTAATATTTTACAGCGCTTCTAATTTTCCCATTTTCTGCCTTTCATTAATAAATATGGAAACAGTTCTGTTGGTTGGCCGATGTCGTGTGAATGATACCACGTGACTTCCGGCTTCCATATTCGATTTATCTCTGCAGACACGCGAGTTCGAGTTGTCCATATATTTTTGGCCATGTTGTTAAAAATCAGTATCCTTACAAAATTGCATTATTTTATTATCGTGGATATCGCTGCATGTGATAAAAGAACACACGTATGCATAGAATGGAAGAAAATGGTGGGGGTTGCGGGCAGAAATCATACCATAAATATAACCTTCTCGTCTTCGCGAGCAAACAAGGCTTTGCCTTAGGTCATATTAGCTCAATTTGGCCTTTTCCCCAACCTGCTTATTACAGACATTCTTCCAGGGTCGTGATTTCCGCGCGCACACCCTTCCCTTTTCTTCCATTCTATGCATGCGTGTCTTCTTTTATCACATGCAGCGATATCCGCGACATTAGAATAACGCAATTTTGTAAGGATACTGATTTTAACAACATGGCAAACAAATACATACACAACTCAAACTCAAATGTCTGCAGAGATAAATCCAATATGGAAGCCAAGAGTCACGTAGTATTATCATTCGGTCGACACCGGACAACCAACAGAACTGTGCGAGGATTACCGATTGATGTTGTGATCAATATGTTACTGTTCGAGCACTAGATATTTTTTATCACTTTGTTACCCACTATACTATCTTAGGGTTAGTCTAGGTCTACATGGTCTAGGGATAGGGTTAGCGATATATTTTAACTACAAAGAAAATCGTAACCCACCGAACCACTGCTGTTGAAGCGTCGGTAAAATCCGAGCTTCAGCACTGTCGGAATAGTTTAATAATATTATACAACGCTTCAGAATAGAAGTGCCCTTCCTATCACTCATTCCATAAACAATGCAGGGCTCAACAGTAAGGAAATCTTTCCAAAAGTTCCATTGGTGTTTATCTTCCCACAGTCTCTGGTATGAATTTTGGCTACCTTTTCTAATATTAAAAAGGTAAATTAACGTACAGAGGCATTCAGATGGGTGAAGGACACACAAATTATAATTATTACTTTTAGTATAATAGCAAGAAGGTAATTGTTGTTACCACTGGTGTTGCTCATTATTAATGAATTGCCCAACTACATAACGTTTTTGTCTTGGAAATTAACATTAAAGGCATATCGTGGCTGGTTGACCTATAATTTCTATCTGAGACTACTTAAACTTGTGGGCAGGATGTAGTGCAGTGGTAGAACGTTGAACTTCAGATCAAAAGGTACCGAGTTCAAATCCCGTCCCAGGGGCCCGGCATCAATGTTCGCAGGAGTTACATTTCTGATGCAATATTGTTATTTACTGATGCACTTATTCCCCAACACTCGAGTGTTAACACAAATTTCATATTTTATATGAATTAAGGTGACGGACCATTAATTATCTTGTCTTTGATGCATCAACTGATCTATGAAGGTATGTTGTCTACCATACATCAGTGGAAAGGTTTTTATACTGACATGATTTTAGATATTGACGATAGATTTATTTATAATCATTTGACGTTATACAACCACTGTTTCAGGGAATTGAAGATATAATCACCAGAGATTTCTATCCAGATTTGCCAAAACTCCACTCCCAGGCAGAGTATTACGATGCTGTTGAGAGAAACGACCTCATTAAACTGCGAGAGATTCAAATGAGACAGAAAGATCTTCGGCCAGCAACTGGAGCCTCCAGCATATGTAAGACACAGCAGTCGCATCATGTTCTCTACCCATTTACCATCATGGTCATGATTAGGCCTGGGAAATACTATTGATCCAGAAATTAATGCGAGGTTAGCAGGGATGGAAATCAATACAAGTGTCCCCTCGATATAATGGTGAAGTTGGGGGTCCATGAAATACTCCCGTGTTATAGTACCCGCCTTATACGATAGTTATCATAGTACAGGTAAATAAAAAAAAATGAAAATGGGATCCACGTCTGACCCCGCTTTATATCCGTATACGCAGTGTATCGAACCGTGTTATATCGAGGGGGCACTGCACTGGCCTGTTAGCCATTTCTTACAATGCTAAAATGTATCGTAAGGGCTAGTATAAATGAATAGTTTGTGTAAACATTTGTCATTTGTACAGTGTGTTCCCTTGATATAACGCTGAAGTAGGGGGTCCATGATATACCCCCCGCGTTATAGTACCTGCCTTATAGGATATTACAGGGAAATAAAGGAAATAGAAATGGGATCCATGTCTGACCCCAACGTTATATCCGAATCCGCAGTGCATCGGACCATGCTATATCGAAGGGGTACTGTATCACTATTCGGGCTAGTAATTTTTCGAGATTGGTTTCCATCCCTGGGTTAGGCCATAGTTATTTGATTTACAAAATTTTGTGTGATAATTTTGGCTCAAGCCGTCGAAACGAAAAGTAAATATTACTTTGCATTTTGACCAGTTGTTTGAATCCGAAATAAAAAAAGTAATAATAATTGGAAATTATGCAGGGTAGGTTGACAACAAAATAATAAATATTATTGCTCAACATGATCAATATACATGTAATTGTTATAAACACCAGTAGTAGTCCTGTCCTGCATAACCATGGCTTTACTTCTTTAGCAATATGGCCGAAGTAGTGAACGTTTCTGCATTTGATTGTATTTGATTGTATATATCGCAATGTGCATGATTGGCAATTTGTGTTTATTCTTACAGACAACTCCCCAGCAACATTTGAGACTCCAGACGTGACTCCTGGTAATTGCTCACCTTCACTAGAACACAAACATCCAGATGTAAGGGAGATAACTGAGGATAAGGAAGATCAGCCTGCTCTCACCCTGGATGAAGGTAAGGAAATGTTATCTGGATATGCTTTGTGTTCAGCGCTGTGTATCCTGCACTGTTGCAAGACAATCTCCGACATGCGGTTAATTCCGACCACCGGGGTAATTCGGATCTTGAAAATGTAGCGATTCTTTCAGAAATATATTACGTGTCGTGACCAAATTTCACAGGTGTCACCTTCTTGATATTTGACTGATCAAATGGCATGCCACATTCCTTTTCAATATTTTACCAAAACAGAAATGAACACGTACTGATCGGATTTACCCACAAATTAAATCTGGTCCATATCTATGGAGCAACCTACCACTTCATCTACGATCAACACAGAAAGTGTGTGCTTTTCAAGCACTAGTTAAAGACTTGCCCATTCAATGCTACATTTAATTGATAACGACAGCGGTTACGAGGCTCAAAAGCGCTTTTTAGCAGTTTTCAATGGGTTTTCAGTGCCATACTATACAAGGGTATTTAATATTATTATTGTTATTATTATTATTATTATTATTATTATTACAGTATTAGTATTGTTATTTTTTTTCTGTGGCAGAGCGAGATCAAAGTGCTGTCGTTGGCACTGGTAGTCCAATCAAATTTGTTCTAAAATGTATAGCTCTACCTACATCTTCTCGTTACAGGGCAGAAACATGACATAAGTCTAGACCAGTACCTGGCCAAAAACACCAGCGAGGACAACGCATCCTTTGCTGAGATTCTGAAGGAGGGAGAGCGCAAACACAGGGAGAAGCATGCCTGGATGTACGAAAAGCAAGAAGCACAAGATAGGGTACAGATTAGTTCCCCTGCCACTAGGGCAACACTTGTAGGGGGACGTCCCTCTCAACTGTACTGGCTGTCTGTACTAAAGCTGTGAAAGGAATGCCTTGCACGGCAGATCGTGGCAAAGGGTGTCCATAGATGTGCGACGTCACTGTTCTATCCCTGTCCTGTCCTGTCCACATTGCTAGCGAGAGCAGGCCACACGGTTTATGGACGGTGTGCAGTTTTCATTCCTTTCACAAAACGGTGTGTCCCAAGTACTTGGATCACTGTACTTAGGTGAAAGTAACATACATCAGGTCGAGACAGTTTCGTCAAAGGAACGACGTGCACACTGTCTAGAACACTGCGGTCTGTACTTGCTTGTGAGATGATGTAAACCACACAGTGTCTAGTACAGTGACGTCACGCATCTAATGGCACTCTTTGCCGCCATCTTGCATGCACAACAGTGACATCACACATTTGGCTGAGTACACTTCACACAGTGGAAAGGAACTGGGCCCACTTTTCATTATTTACATACATATATTGACCACACTGGTGGTGTGTTTATGCCAACTATCATCAAGCACAAGTCACTGACCATTGCTAGTTGGCATCTGACTGGCAATACCGATATCAAACATTAAGCTGGATTAGGTACAGACACAGCTCTTTAGGGCATCTCCGGTTGCCTGCAGCAGGGAGAGGGTTAAAGTGGAAAAATCATGTCTGCAAGAGAACAACAGTCACCAATCAGGTTCATATTTGGATCTAACTATCTTTCCAGATTTTTACAATACTAATCTAGAAATATATTCATTACATTTTTTAAGATATTGCGTCCCAAGATGATCTTGCCATTTTCTCTATTATTTTGAGGATCACTACCAAATGTCTTCTCTTGGCCTGTCAGTACCAGCCGGCGTTTGCAGGTTTACTGCAAGATTCAGCGCTACGAATGTTGCAGGTTGCCTGCTGCCCTAAATAGATAAGCTGTGATATGTCATAGAATCATGAAAGTGACGCTGAGTGTTTATTTTTATTTTATGTCTCTTTCAACATGATAAACGTATGTTTTACAGGAGCATGAGAGGAAGTTAGCATTGCCGACTATCGAGGAGCAGGCCGTGATCGAGCCTTCAAGTGGGACGGTGGACACGTGGAAATATAAACCTAACAACGCTCTCATGTACACTCCAGAAGGTAGGGTCAGCACAGTGTGGTAGCATAAAAGCCCCAGGTTCAAATTCAGCATATCCTTTCACAAAATTCTCTTATCCACTAAGAGGCCATAGCACTCTCTTAGCAGTGCGTTAGCTATTGGTAAAGAGAGCGCTATGGACTCTTAGTGGATAAGAGAGGTTATTGAAAGGATACCCTTTCCTGGGATCCCAGGGTGTCCGGATGTTAGACTGGCATCAATATTCATGAAAGTGAACTTTCTGATGTGATTATGATAATATGCATTGTCTATACCACGGCAATTTAATTTTATGCATTGATTTGTAAGTTCCTACTTTCAGAGAGACAAATGTATGTCCAGTCCATTACAAACCTTTTTGGCATGTTTTTCGTGCTGCTTTTTAAAATTTTAAACCAACTATTGCATAATTAAATATTAATCAACGCACAAGGTTGAAGCACGCCATGAAACACTAACTCGCACATTCAGTCAATCTTCTCTTCATGTATTGGTGAAAGATTCTGGCTGCAACGTAAAACAGTAATTCATTGACTCACTCACTCACTCACTCATTCACTCACTCAAACACTTGACTCGCTCACTCTTCAACATACCGGTACTATCTTCACTTGCTACTTGTTTCAGGTGAGGAGCTGAGTGCAAAGGAAATGATAGAGCTGAAAAGATTAAAGCCGAAAGAAATTATTCACGAGAACACGCGGTTCCAGTACGTCCCACACAACGTGGTGAAGAGCAAACAGCAGATGCAGCAGGCAGCGTCGTTCAAGGCCCTCACTAACATGGGCAAAATAGGCCACGACGGGAAGGAAATACTGCCCAACGTGTCGCCGGTCGTCGGGGGTTACGGGTTTGTGGCGACCCCGTCACCTGCACCAGGGGTGGACGAGTCGCCCCTGATGACCTGGGGAGAGATTGAGAGCACCCCGGCACGCCTCGACGAGAGTGGACACCCGCTAGTCGGTACGCCCGGCCCAGTGTTCAAGGTATCCATCTAAATGTCCTGCTAGATATACACCATGGCAACAGACGATTCTGGTTTTGGTGGAAATCAAGTCCGGACAAATAATCGGCTGTTCCGCGTAAAATTGCCATGCCTGAGTCTCTATAGTGTGGAGGCACGTGGTCCCATGCATCAATGTGCCTTGCATGGCTGACCTCTCACGTTAAAGTTAAGTACAATCCAGCTCAGCTGGTTGGTTCGTGGATGGGTAACTAAGAGCCCGAAAGTACATGTATTTAGGATTCGTTCCCGCCCCACATAGTTGTTGCTGCTCATTGAAATACCATCTATGCTTGGATTGTGGTTTGCTACCTCATTGCAAATGGGCGAGAGATTCCAGCAGCGACGTTAAACTCCATAATAACTCACTGGCTTTCTACCAGAACTAGCATCCGAGTGTGTGTGGTAATGCTGGTTGATTGCAATGCTTATCAAGTTGTTTGTTTGTTACTCAGATCCCAGCTGTTCCCAGGAGAGACGAGATAGCAATGGAGTTAGCTGAGAAGGCTAGTAAAGCTCATCGAGATAAGAAACAGAATGCAATAAAGCAAGTTACAAGGAATTTAGCCAGGTAATAATAGATCCGATATAGACCGACGGGTATGAGTATGTAATCGTATGGGCAGGTGGTAATGCAGTGGTAGAATGTTTGACATCAGGACCAAAGGCCCTGGGTTTTAAATTCCTTTCTGGAAGCCCAGCATCGGTGTACATGGAAGTTATCTTTCTGACACAATCATGATAGGATTTACTGTCTGTATCGTGGCAATGCAGTGACCATGGTTACCATCCTTGGTCTGTCAGTACCAGCCGGTCCTAGCAGGTTTACTGCAATATTCAGTGCTATGGATGTTTCGGGTTTCTGTGCTAAACTGACAAGTCGTGATAGGGAAAGATTCTAGAAAGCGACTCTAAACCCCATTACAATAATATAACTAGCCGGTGCTCGCAGGTTTACTGCAACCCTCAGTGCTGTGTATCTTGCAGGTTTTCTTATGCCGTGATGTAAGTGAAAAAATCTTTAAAGCTGCTCTAAATCCCAATTTATTCTAATATAAAATCCATTATCTCAGGACCATATGAGTTGTTTATTTTTATCAATATTTTTTTTCTAAATGCAAAAAGTTGATGAATTGAATTTTCACACATTTTATGGGCACATTACAGTGTATTATGGTATTTATTTAAATGTCTATATATTTTTTACTCCAGTCCCTCGCCTAAGTTTGGGATGAGCACAGCAGAGCGTGTAAACTCCATGTCTCCTGCTGCACAGCGTCTCGTCAGTAAAAAACTGGGAATCCGGACGAACACAGACAAAGCTCTCAGAGCCAGCTACAGCCCTTCCCCGACTCACAGACTTCCAGCAGACAACACGCCTCTCAGGCTGACCCCTACCAAACCAAGGTCACCGTTAACCACGCCTAGGTCAAGTTCAAGGTCGAGTACTCCAGGAAGTAACAGTAGTACTCCGAAGCGCGACGGAACCGACATTTCATCCCTCACCGACAATTTGTTGCAGTTACCGCATTTACCAAAACGATCCAAAGCATTCGATTTCTTTTGAAAATGTGTGAATTCAAAGCTATGTTGTGATATCGTTGAACCATTGCTGATCTTATGAACCGTGGTGCAGATTGATCAGGAGTAGAAGAACAGTGCAGTCAACCAGTCTACAAGAGAGTGGTAGTGTTGGCTTCTGACTTGGAACTCTGTGATACTGGTTGGGCTGGCCAGGTTGTATGTGGAATTGCAGGCATGGCAAATTTACAAGGAAATCCACTGATTTATTTGTCCAGGGGTCCATTGATTTGCCCTGGACGTGGCCTGCAGCCCAGGCTTGTTTTCTGCTGAAATCACAATTGTCTGTTGTGTGGAAGTGACCTCTCAGTTGGGAGGAGACCTGTTGTAGGTCATCCTGACCAGCCTATCTCTGACAGAAAGTTGACAGTGATTTACTACTGGTGAACATTGTATGGAAAAGTTGCAATGTATGTTTCAATTGATGCTGTACAATTACTGTTCTTTGCTCATCACAACTATATTATAAAACCTTTTTTTTTAACGTACAATTTCATGCTCAACTCACCAATTGTATAAAGATTCATCTAGAGCATGAAATCGTACTCAAGAAGTCTCATAATCTCGAAGCCAGAGGTTGTGGTCTATCCTCAGAGACTAATCAAGCAGACATAAAACACTGAAGAACTGTGGAAAATTACTGTGCAATCGAAATGAGACTAATAGTGCTCCATTCCTGCTTTTACCAGATGTTTATCATGGCTTACTTTGAGCACGTATTATTGGAGCTATAAGGGCTATTTGTTTTGGTACTGGCTGGCCTGATCCGGCAAGCCACTTGACCCCGTTGACCGAAAAACGTGCTCAATTCACCCAATATTTGGAATATAATCTATACCACAGCCAGTTGCTTGCCGATATCTCGTAAGTGGCAAAGCGGGCACGTCCCGGCGGCTCACAACGTGGATTCAGGGGTAAAAGAAATGGGCAAATCAAGCATGTTTTTCGGGTCAAAAAGGTCAAGTGGGTTGCCAGATCAGGCCAGCTGGTAGCAAAACAAATTGCCTTTATAGCTCCAATAATATGCACTCGAAGTCAGCCTATGTGTGGATAGGAATGTGTTCAATCAAATACAGGGTACAAGTGTTTGCATCCAGGATGATGCTCTTTAACCCTTTCCAGGGCTCGAAATTCTTAGTGCCCCCGTGCCGATCGCACACCTAAATCTCAAATGGCACGGCAGAATTATAAATCGAGTGCCCTTGCGGCACACCTGTATAATGATTTCGGTCTTACCAGTTTTTTAAAATTATTTACGACTGTAAAATGACACCTTTTCTAGGTTTCATAAACATCGATGTTTGTTTTCCATGGGCGCCGCCATT
>JAUTBQ010199237.1:0-22494 GCA_032361185.1 Lepetodrilus ovalis | reverse complement strand
TAGTGTTTTGTAGGAAATAGTAGGAAACCCCAAAGCATGACGTGAATGGACTGCACGCATGCGCAAATCGATTTCCTACTATTTCACTACTAAATCATTCAGCGAGCCACTACTTTTAGAAAAGTAGCGTAGAGAAATATAGAGAAAAGTAACGCATCTTGAACGCACCCATGCTGTATAGTGCTACCTTGGGGTCTGTTTCACAAAACAATCATAGCAGTATGAGAGTTGTAACTCTGATAATTAACCTATTAATTGGAACCCTAGAAACTTCTAATAATTTATTGGCAAAAATAAAAGAAAATCGAACCCTAATTATACAAAACTTACCATTTTGGGGTTATGCTTACATAGAATTACTACTCAGGTAGTGCTACGATCATTTTGTGGAATGGATCCAGGTGTTTTTGAATACTCAAGACTCTCTGGCTACCAGTATTAATGTTTCTGTACATATCGTAGCAAGGGAAACCTATTTCTGTACCGGTACATTTATAACCGCATTTATGGCTGAATATCAAATTAAGTATGTTTTATGTGTCATCACAGACAAATTATTGGCCATACATTCATAGATAGCAGATCAGGAATAAATCCATAACGACAAGTATTGTTGGGGCACAGAGTAAGGCATAGGGGACTTTAAAGCACAATGTTTATTGTAGTGTAGTGGAGGCCTTTGTTGTTAGGCTACTGTTGGTGCTCTACTGTTGTATGTCTTCAGGGTATGTATTGATTGACAACAAATGAGATTTAGCTTACCCTTTTAATGCTAAATAACACTGCTCTTGTATAGCCATAACCCTATATATGCTATAATATTGCTCTTGTAAAGCTGTAATGTTACTCAATATATTCTATATTATATTGCTCTTTTAAAGCCCTAATACAACCCTTTATATGCTATAAAATTGCTTTAATCAGCCATAATGTTACTCTTGTAAAGCCATAACGTTACACTTTATTTGGTATAACAGTAGCTCTTTTAACCCTCTCCCTGCTAGATTATGCACAAACAGTCTTTAGGACATCTCCGGTTGCCTGCAGCAGGGAGACGGTTAAAGCCGTAATCCTACCCTTTATGTGCTATAACAATTGCTCTTAAAATGATACCACAGTTCATTGTGAGCGAGAGTGATTATGGAGTTTAACGTCGCTGCAGGAATCTTTCACCCATTTGCGACAATAACAGTTCACTGAGTACTGTAGCGAGATGGCGACTGTTGGGTAAAACTACAACTCGCTCATGGAATAGATAGCTTTCCTTCAACTATTATGTATTTATCCAGAGTTTTCACTCCAATCATTGTATCAAACCTTCTCCAAATGCACATTTTGTGTGTCGATAGTTTGTAATTTTTGACTAAATGTGTTTATTGCAGAAAGGGTTAACTTTTGAACGTGTTCTGAACAGCGAGACAGGAAGTATAGGTTGTTGTTCTGCGCGATCTGTACACGAGTTACGATTATTACAGAAGAACGCCATCACATTATCTGTATACTTGTAAATCAATGCTATCAATGGAATGTAATTGATTGATATATACTAACGAACAAGCCATGGATTACAGAACAGACTGAGAACTACGTAGCATGTTGGATCAATGTGAATGTTTGTTAACCCTTTCCCTGCTAATGTCTACAATATAATATGCAATATAGACTTTTATGATTAATCCATTACCTAAATGCACTTAATGTTTAAGGTGAATACTAGTATACTATTGTTCACTCTATGCCATGAAGAAATTGCCATGGAGATGAATGCAAAAGACTTGATGTATATGACCCAAAATATGCACGTCAGTCTTTCCTAAAAAGAGCAACAAAAATACTATTTAAATAGGTAAAAATATATGTTTTCTTTTAATTTACTGTAAGTTAAATTGTTGTGTGTGTGTGTGGTCTTTTATTTTCTTTGCTTATTTTTTCAATACAAGCTTACGGTATTTGATTTATCACGTTAAAGTTTTGTTCTAGGAAAAGTTCATTCACTTTTTGTTTCTTTCTCTGGAAATACCCTAACCTTTGTAGCCGAGTGAAATTGTTAGTGTTAGGGAACATTTACCACTTACTGAGCATCATAATCTATCTTGCATCAACATCTTTCAGGCATGTTAAGTTGAAGTTAGTTTGAAGTCTGTCGAGATGGAAATGATTTCTTTTCGAACAACAGCGAGCTGCATAGCTGGTACAATGTTGACATTGAGCTTGAGGCAGTCAGTGCAATACTATAGACTAATAAATGGAGTGTTTCTCAGACGTTTAGAAACCAGCGAGTGATTCATCCTTTTTCTGCTGGCTTTCTCAACAGAGAATCTATTCTAATCCTCGCTATGAAGATGAACTCACTTCTTTTCATTTGCAATTTTCCCAGATAAATTCCCTGAACCGCAAGCCTTCTGGTGTGATGAAGTCTTTGTGTTTGTATCCGTACATAATAAGCGTACCTCATTGCTATAGAAACAGCACAGGGACCGGCTATTATTTACTGTGGAGACTGTTATTGCGAGGAGACAGGGTCGGGAAGGGGTTGGATGGGCTTACCTTCAGTTTATTCACACAAAAAGACCCAGAAAGCTCACATTTTCTATGGAATCAGTCGATGATGAATGGGTTTTGTTTAGGACAGGATTAAGATTCTGGTATGCCGTGCTTCTGACGCAAGGAAAATTAGTTGTACTAATAGCGAAATTGAAAGACGTTTCTTTACTTTGTCATCATCAAAGCAAAGAAAGGATTCACTGTCACTGAGATATTGGGTGTCATTCTTTAAAAGTAGTTCCGATTTGGTCCCGCGGGCGTTGGAAATTGCCATTAGGGCTTGATTGATAGTAAAGGGATTTGAGCCGTAATCAGGTTGTTCTTAGTAGCTAGCTCCACACATTTAATATACATCAGTCCAGGCCAGACACTCGTAGCCCCTCTCAGCTCCCTGTTAGGGACCAAGCAGAACCCTCGCGGGGTCGGTTGTAGACCTTTAATTTCACGTCCCTGAGGCACATGCCGTCTAATAGGCTTACTGATGATGTCTTCATCTCGGGATGTAGTTAGTCTGGAGAAGAGTGGTAATGCAATGAGAGATTGTCAGACGAGTTTCAACCCTGACTTCAGAACCTAGATGTATTTTTGTTTGTAATGGGCTTTAGAGTCGCAATCTAGAATCTTTTACTTATATCACAACTTGTCAGTTTAGGGCAGGAGGAAACCCGAAACATCGGTAGTTCTGAATGTTGCAGTAAACCTGCAAGCACCAGCTGGTACTGATAGACTACGGATGATATCTGTATTGCCACTCTATAGACTCTTATCAATATTGCATTGATTCCGGGCCCCTGGGGTGGGATTTGATCTCGGAACCTTTGGCTACGAAGTCCAACTTGCTACTACTGCACTACCACCTGCCCTCAGAACATGTATGTTGACTTTCCAAGGCGATCTTGGTGGGATACAACTTTCCGATGCAAACATCTTAGGATACAACTTTCTAATGCTATCATGTTAGGATACGTTGTCTGCACTATTGCCATACCTCCATGGCTCAACAGAACCAGAAGACGCTCACAGGTTTACTGCACTACTATGTGCTACAGGTGTTGTAGGTTTCCTGCTGCAGTAGACTGAAAAGCCATGATTTATGTTGAGAAATAATCTTGAAAACAGCTCCAAACTTCAATGTATAAAAGAAAGAAAACAAAAAAAAGAGGTTCTATGAAAATGTCACGTATGGCTTTGAAACTCTAAATAATGAACAGGTGTACCTGTGCAATACCTTTGAAGAATATTTTAATTAATAAATGCAATTATATTTATTGCTCAAGATGAAATGCCATGTGGTGGTTACTATCACACCATTGCATACAAATTATGCTTAATTTGTAATACAACTGCATATTACGTACATACACGCATTAAAGTTGCAGAAGCTCGATAAATAACTTGTATATGTTACAGTCAGATTGTGAAACCAGTCATTTCATGAAATGGCTGAAATGTTCATATACAGAATTTTTTATAAATAATAAATAAATATTAAAATTATTAAGTATATCTTCTATTTAATCTCTTTTCATCATTAAATAATTGTCTGATTTCCTGTTATGTTATTAAGCAATGCCTCTTTCCGTATTATATCCCAAAGGCATAGCAATTGTGACAATATTTATGTACTGTTACATAGCTATTCCAGAAGCATTAAGCCTCATAGCATTAATACAGTCAGTCATACTACTCCCTGGCAATTGGTAATCTTATCGGCAGATGTACTAAGCTAATTGTCATAACTCTAGTAATCCTGTTATTCCTCCATTATGTATAAATAGCTACAGGCATTAAGGCTGACTAGCAACTGGCCCCATTTCCCAGTACAATGTGTGGTCCTAATTTGATGACCTCTATTATTGTATCGCTGACTCAAGTTGAATAGGTACAGGAAGCCAAATGGATAATTCCATCAATCATTAGAGGATTGCTAGTCTGTGGTTATATATTTATCTGACCTGTATATGGTCGGTGCTTGAAATATTAATGTATCAGCATCGCTTTTTGTATTATGTGTACAAGTGGCATTGGCTATAAGAATAATTATTATTTGGGAAGGATAATTTCATGTTTTTAGTTAAATTTTCATATTTGTATTACTATTACCAAGTAGCTCAAGAAAAGTTGAAACGGTGCTTTTAAATAAAGCATTAGCAACAATGACTGTGGAAGTCACTTTTCTGACATGATCATGATAGGATGTGCTGATTATGATAAGATGTGCTATCTGTAATGTCGCTGTGCAATTGTCATCATTGTTTTCAACAGTACCAGCCAATACTTGAAGGCGACTCTAAACTCAACATCAAACCAAACTGAATCCTACTGCTATAAACTGACAATCTGTGATTTACGAGTGAGAAAGACTTGAAATCTAAAATTCATGTCATGAAATTCCCTTATCTACTATGAGACCATATCGCTCTCATAGCGATCTCTTATGAATAGGGATTGTGCATGTTTACGAGAGCACTATTGGATACAATACCTAAGTGAAATCTTTTGTTTATTGGTATAAATGTACTATTATTATGTTAAAATTCCTGCCTTCTTTCCTTACAGCCGAGCCATCCAGAAGAACCAGGACCTACTTCCAGAAACCCCCCTGATCAACATCTTCTACGATGACTTCTGGGGGACGCCCCTCACCCACAGCGGCTCCCACAAGTCCTACCGCCCACTGTGCGTCCTCACCTTCAGACTCAACTATGCCCTGGGTCGCCTCGACCCCTGGGGTTACCACCTGGGCAACGTGCTCCTGCACACGGTGGTCACAGCGGTGTTCACATCTCTGGCCAGGAAGTTCCTGAAGACCACGGTCGCGACGGTCGCAGCAGGGATCTTGTTCGCCGCCCACCCCATCCACACCGAGGCCGTCGCGGGGATCGTGGGCCGAGCGGATCTCGGCGCCTGCCTCTTCTTCTTGATGACGTTCCTCTGCTATGTGAAGTACGTGGAGATGCGTGCGTCGGACCACGCGATGTCGCGGTGGATCTACGTCTTCGGCTCAGTACTGTTCACCGTGGCGAGTCTGTTCACCAAGGAGCAGGCCATCGCGGTGCTGGCGGTGTGCGCCACGTACGATGTGTTCGTCTTTCACAAGGTCAAGCTGCAGGAGCTACTGAAGCTCCAGATCTTCACCTTGGTAAGTCCTGATGTGACCACCTTGCATTATTAAGATACCATAGCAAGAAAGGTTAAGGTCCTATTCTCAAAATGTTCTTATCGTCTTCTTTCTTAACCTAAGAAAGTGCATCACACATGCTATATGTATCCTTAAGATTGTCATACGATCATAAGAACATTTCGAGAATAACAGCCCAGGATCCTAGTAAAATTTCACCGGGATCCTGGCAGGAGGCCTGGGGTGACTGTCGTGCCAGGATCCTGGTGGGATTTTTCATAGGATCCTGGAAGAGGATACCTAACATTGTTTGCTGTGATTCAGGCGCCGATTCCACAGAACAATGGTAGCACTATGAGAGTCGTAACTCGCATACCTTAACATAGTTGCAACTTTCATGGCACTATGGTTGTCCTGGGCAACAGGGACCAGGGATTTGGAAAGGCATTCCAGTAGTTTGACAGTGGTTAGTCTGATTGTTCTTTCAGGTGACAAACAGATTATTGCAGGTGTCAAATGGCATTCGTCAATGCTTTTTGACCAATTACATTCAAGGAAATTTCAATCATTTTACAACAGTGTTACAATGATGCTATCACTCAGAGATTATAAAAGACATGACTCAAGTTGGACCTTATGAATAAAATATTTTAGTCAAATTGACATTTTATGATATGGATGGAAATCCAATGGACTTGCAATTGCTAATTTGTCAGAAATTCAATGAGCTATTTTTTTTTAGAAATATAGAACCAACTGACACATGACACATCGCTTTCCCAGACCCTGCTCACTGAATATCAATTTCTGGATTTCAATCCAAAATTGGAATTTCAATATGTGATAATTATGTAGGGAACGATAGATCTTCTTTTGAGTTTAACCTTATATACCTGATCTCACTCTAGTAATATCTTCAAATATCTATGAAGGCGTTTGAAGTCGAAGTCTCTTCTTGTGCTTAGATGAATTCTAAGGGTTATTGCAACTGTAATACGTCCCGCGTTGCAGAACCTGGGAGCCGTTCAGTCCCTGTGGCAGTCGTATAGTTCACGCCAGGCAGGGACTTGTTATAGATTACATATCATCCATAGTCCTGATTGCTTGTAGAGGTCCAGCCAAGCGACTAGCATATCGGCATCGGTTCCGTTTACAAATCAATTTGTATCACGGGACCCGTATCGGGCGCCGCTTCAGGAAATCTCATGTATCATCTGAGGTTAATTTAACTTTCATTTGTCATTTTCTGTCTGTAATCATTTTCTGTCTGTAATCTTTTTCTATCGATGGCCAGTAGGTTTGACTAAGCCGATCGGCTGGATGTAATCGGCTGGTTGTAATCGGTGGATTTGCTGATGGATTTTCAGAAGGAATCAAGTAAAACTCTAAAATTATTACATTTTCTATTTCTGATAGATTCCAACTAGGAAAGCATGAAGAATTTATGAATGATTTTTTTTTCTATCAAACCTATCATTGAAATTGACAATCTACCTATTCTGCCACCTGTTAGTTAACTTATCAGTAAGACTATTTCATGGCAAGACTCGCATAGCAATCCATACACACATTTCTATCATTCATAATTTTGAAATGTTTTGTGGAGAATTTTATTTCTGAATTAAAATTTCTGAAATTTAATACATGTACTTTAATACCACAGAGTGATCATGTTCTCACAGGGTGATCCTCTGCCAACATAGGTGATCTACTTGAAATTTCTTCCCACAACCCTGAATAGTATGACCTGTAGGGACGGGATGGTTACCTTCACCTTCTTATAGTAATATATGTTGTAATTTGAATTAATTACCTCGGGGGAAATATGGATGTATATTTTATCAGTAATGAAATCAAATAATTATTAGTATTTATATTAACGCCATTTGTAAAGAATCCTATCATATAGTGCGAAGTCTCCACGTCAATGAATTAATGAAATTGTACAACACATTGTGTATCTTTTCAAAGGGTTGTTGATATAACCAACCATGGGGTGTTACTTTAACCTTTTCATTGCTCGATTCAAGATGTTTATTCAAATCACTTTAGATATATATAGAGGGATTTCTGTTTGCTTTCTGCAGAAATATGATAGCAAAGCACGTTCAAATATTTATGAAAAATTATTCTTATAACATATTATTTGGAAAATGTTTAATGCCAACATTGTTTTAGGAAATTATAATACTATTTTATTATTTTCAGTACTGGTACATGTATTTACTTTATCAGTTTCTGAATTCAAATACAGCGACATATGTATAATATGGATTTTATGAAGATTTTACTAGATAATTGCTGAGTAAGAATTCATAACCACTTGGTAAAAAATGAAAAATAACTTATATTTTACCTTACACTTATTGCCATATAAATACATATGTTCTGACATGGCTTCAGCAAGAAAACGCTTCATTAAATAGTCAGTCTTCCTCTGTACAGAGGTCAGACTGTTCATTACGATCGTTACATTTGATCCTATCGTAAAACATTACTGGAATTTGTTCACAAAAAGTCTTACATATCATTTGCAGAGCAGTAGAGCATTCTTTGACAAACAGAGCTTGGTTTCCATTGAACAGAATTCCAATTACTTATACACATAGATGTCTTGTATTATATAGGAGCCATGTTTGTGTAATGAAAGTTATTTTTAGAAGCCTCAATCCTTGCTCCATGTTCTGAACCGTGTTTTCTGTGATGGCTCGGATCGTTCAATCATTGGAATTGGTTTGGTATCCTTTCACTGTTTTCAACATTCAGACACATGCTGAAGGTGATACACAGAAATAGTTAGACCTTTACTTTCTCTCAAATTGTCTCATTCAATATACAGTATGTATGCTGTACAAAATTCGTTTAGGACTACTATCCTTTTTGGACAAAAATTCGTTTAGGACTACTATCCTTTTTGGACATAACAATTTAGTGTTATATTATTAACACAATTTTTTTTCTCCAAATGTCTGTAGCCTGAAAGTTACATGTAGACTCTAGCTTGTATCGTCTGAAACTTCTCTTATGAAAGATATTTGTCCAAAAGATAGTCCAAAATATATATTTTGTGAAACATCTATGGTTGTAGTAGTCCCAGATAACCCAATGCACTGAGCTTCATGTTGTATCTGCTTGCGTTTAGCAGGGACAGGGTTAACCAGCTGTGAATGTTCTGGGTATTCCATGAGCATGTTTTGGTCATCACAATGATGAATTATGCAAAAATACATAACAATTACAATTAGCAATAGGGACTCAATCTGTGACTTGGTTTAAACATCAAGTTGTAAAAGAGTAAACATCTTCGCTGTCTGCTAGAAGTTAAGTTTCACATATCATTGTCAACTGCTTTAGTTGTGATGTTGTTAGTGAAAGAGCATAGAGGAGTATGAGAGGAGGAAACACTGGGGAGATTATGAGAGGAAGATCAGAGTCGTGATCCACAGAATGACCGTAGCACTACAGGAGTCGAATGATGATAACATGGGAACATGGGAGAGCGCAATAGAGGACGTAGCATGGTGGACATTATAAGATGAACATCAGAGTATCACAGACGAGAGACCAGAGAACATGGGGAGAGAATGAGAGGATGCAGCATGAGGAATATTATAAAGAGGAAGAGCAGGAGATTATGGGGGAGAGTATGAGATGAGTAGGAGAACATTGGGGAAAGAATGAGAGAAGGTAGCATAGTGGACATTATGAGGAAGACATAGGGAACACAGAAGGAGAGTATGAGAGGAGGTAGCATAGTGAACATTATGAGGAAGACATAGGGAACACAGAAGGAGAGTATGAGAGGGGGTAGCATAGTGAACATTATGATGAAGACATGGGGAACACAGAAGGAGAGTATGACAGACACAGGGACACATGGGGAGAGTATGCTAGGAGTATGAGAGGAACACATGAACATGAAGAAGAGTATAAGAAGAGCACTGTGTTAAAGTAGATCCTGATTACACCATTACATATTCCCCATGGCAGTACCTGAACCTTCAGGAAGGAAGTGTTGTGTTCAGTGACTAGTCAGCCTCTTCAACTGCTCATCACATGCATCTACGTCTGTGTTCACCAGGCTGCCACGCTCTTCCTCTCATTAAGGAATGGATGTTTTTCTATTAAAAAGTCTGCAGAGCTGTAGTGTGATGGGTTGTGCAGGACTTCAGTGATAGGGATTATAGCGTAGTCTAGGCCATGAAGTATACATGCTGTATGTGAAGCTAATTTGTTTCTTGCTGAAAGAAAAGTAATTTGTCAGTTCCACCAAGTTTCAGTAGTCTCTGTAAGTTAATGTGACTTAATTCCAGGTAGAATGCAATCTGAGCTAACTTCAGTGCAAACAGGAATTATTCCAAACCTTTTTATTTTTATTTATTATCTTTTTTTAAATTGTGTTTTAGAGCTGCTTTCAAGATTATTTCACTGTTCGACAGCTTGTCAGTTTAGGGCAGGAGGAAACTCTTTTTTTTTAAAGATGGGTATTATTTGTATTTCAGAATGTATATACCAATTTCTCAGATGTCCTTTGGTGGCTTTTCTAGCATACTTGTTCCCTTCACTGAGTAGATCTGGTCTCCATACTGTCAGATTTCAGCTTCAGTAATCAGGTTGATGGAGATTTCTTTCCTTCGGGGATGCAAGGTCTTCTGCATCCAAATTTCATCAATTTTCAGAATTGACCAATTTGAGTGATGTCTTGCTAGGTAGGCGCACATAATGAAATAACAACGTCGTCATTAGCAGTCGGGGGACTATCGGCAAACTGATATCTTCATTGCGCAGTCACCATGGTCATTTATGGGAAATTAATTTTCAACTATGGACAACATTGATTTCTGTTTGGACAGCGAATATTGGTAAATCATTAGCAGAGATTCCTGCCTTGAGGGCTTTGTGGGTAAGTAATTAGCTGGTTATGCCACAACTTGGGTCCAGATATCGATTCAACGTCTAACTCAAGTTCTAGTTGAAGAATGACAAAATAAAAGTGGCACCTGCTCTATATCTCATTAGTTTTGTTCAGATCAGTCAGGCTGCTGATCAGGTTTTAAATTATGACAGATTGGTGATCAAGAACCAAGTTATTGCAGATTGGTGATCAAGGACTAAACTATTTCAGATCGGTTATCAAGGACTAAAATACAGCAGATTGGTAATCAAGAACCAAGTTATTTCATATTGGTGATCAAGAAATAAACTATTGCAGATTAGTGATCAAGGACTAAACTATTGCAGATTGGTGATCAAGGACTAAACTATTGCAGATTGGTGATCAAGGACTAAACTATTGCAGATTAGTGATCAAGGACTAAACTATTGCAGATTGGTGATCATGGACTAAACTATTGCAGATTGGTGATCAATGACTAAACTATTGCAGATTGGTGATCAATGACTAAACTATTGAAGATTGGTGATCAAGAATAAACTATTGAAGATTGGTGATCAAGAATAAACTACCGTATTGAAGATTGGTGATCAAGAACTGAGTAATTGTAGATTGGTGATGAAAAACTAAATCTAAAACTAAATTGGTGATCAAGAACTAAATTATCGTAGATTGGTAATCAAGAAATAAACTAGCGGATTGGTGATTGAAATCTAAATTGTAGGATATTGGTGACATTTATTTTAAAACACATTGTATTGTGTTCACATTGTATTGTAACCATTTACAGGTTATCCCAAAGATGTTTTGCAGTAAAAGTAATAAAAGAAAGACATTAAAATAATCCTGTATTTAGAATCACATTCTGCTTGAAGGTGTATTTGCATCCATCCAATAAACACTTGACAGGAATGCCTCAGTTCAAGTATGACCATAGAAAAGTAATTAAAAGACAGTCATGCTTGACAGTCAAAGGGTGAAAGCGAACATGAAAGTTATAAACTTGTCATAACAGGAAAATATCTGCCCTCAATAACCCATGAATACAACAATATAGTCAATACCAGGACAGGTCAGGATTATCGCGATGAAAATATCTTTGACCACAGATCCATAAGAAAGAGTACTAAACAAGCCATTCCTCCCCTGAGACTAGAAACACCATTCATATTGGTTATGTTCCTCAAGGAAGTAAATGAGGTGTGAAAAGCAGCCGTTATAGAGGTGCACGTTGAGCTCGCCTCCAACAATGCCCGGGTTTGTTCCCATTGCATTTGCTTTGTGCTCGGATCAAGGTGACTTTGCAAAGGTTCTTTGAAGTGGAATTTCCTATATACACAATAAAAGTGAGATTAAGACTGGAATTACTGTACAGGGAGAGAATGTTCGTTCAGTGAACAAGGGACGGCCGATTTATGGTGGTGGGTCACGCAGGGGTTGTTGCGAGTCCAGCCAGAGACCATGTACAGATCTGCTGGAGACCTGGGACAGATCTGCCAGAGATCATGTACAGATCTGCCAGAGACTATGTACAGATCTGCTGGAGACCATACACAGATCTGCCAGAGATCATATACAGATCTGCTGAAGACCATGTACAGATCTGCTGGAGACCATGTACAAATCTGTACGTTTTTTTTCTGGTTCAGCAGGTCTGCCTGTTCGTCAATGTATGTCCATTAGTACTGGACCTATTGTCCTACTGTCCTACTGCAGACTGTCCGCTTTGAGTCACGGACCTCGTAAACACGGCACACATCCAGTAAGACGTTTCTCTGCTCAGTTTCTGGTTAATCTTCCATGAAAGCCTCTGTGGTTTTATGCTTTCCACAGATTGAATGTTGATGGAGTCGTTAATAGTCCGAGCACAGGTATTCTGGCGTGGCCAGACAGTGGAACACATGAACACCTGTAGGAGAGGAACACATTGTGCCTGTGTCTGGGATAAGAGGGTCATTTGGTCACAGTCCAGTAACATTACAAACTGGTTTCTGTGGAGATATGTTTCATGACTCATCTTTGAGAAGTAGTTTTGTGTCGTGGTATGATATGGAGATGGTGTGGTTTATTGTGGGTGTGTGGGTGGCTGTGGGTGTGGGTGGGTGGGTGTTTGGGTGTGTCTGTGTGTGTGTATGCATGTCTCTCTCTCTCTCTCTTTTTCTCTCTCTCTCTATCTCTGTGTGTGTATGTGTGTGTGTGTGTGTGTGTGCGTGTCTCTGTGTGTTTGTGTGTCTCTGTGTGTATCTGTGTGTGTGTGTGTGTGTGTCTGTGCCTCTGTGTGTGTGAGAGAGAAAGATAGAATGAGACTGAGAGGAGAAAAAGAAAGGGGTAGAGAGAGGGAGGGGAGAGAAATAGAGGGGTAAAGAAGGGAGAAAGGGATCGGGGAAAGATAAGAAAAAGAAAAAGGGAGAAGAGTAGGTAGAGAGAGAGAGAAGGAGAGGAAAGTGAACGAAGGAAGAAGAGAGTAAGAGGTGGAGGAATTGGTGTAGAAACCAGATTGTTTTACTCATATCATGGTTTGCATGCTCTGTATGCACATGTCCTGCTTGTACTAGACCAGATTCCCACTGGCAAGTGTTGCTAGTTCAGGGAACATCCAGCCATGGATACCCCACTCACATTATGAACTGACTCACAGAGCTGACCAGTCCTTGCTCTATCCTGAGTGCCAGCAGGGGAACAACAAGTACAAATGTTTAATATCTTTAACTATGGCACAACCAGCTTTGAACCATGGTCCTCAACCTATCACTCTGAAGGCAGACACTCGAACCACCACACCAAAGAAGTGTTCATTCTGGAGTAGTTACCCTGTTGGGTGGTATTAATAAAGCCATTAAACTTATAAAACAGTATTGACTGAAATTCAAACTGTCAGTACTTTTATCCGTCTCAACACTTCTGTTCCCACTGGAATGGATCTTCTCCAAGGTAGTTTTATCGCATGGCCTAAGGTTATTTACGTGAAAGGAATTGGCTACAAAGACAGCAATTAACCGCTATTGAACTCGTGTTGCCACGATACCGCCAAACTTCATTTATCATTTTCTTCGAGTCTTAACAGCAAATTATCCGAGTGTCACTTCAATGTCAGTTGCACATCAAGTATCTAGCGTTGGTCAGAGATTTATTGATCAAATACACTAGAGTATGTTCTCAGATGGCAATTTTATATGTTGGCCATGGTAAGTAGCTAACTACAAATGGAAGTTGACTTTTTTGAAGCACTAGTCCAAATAATGATGTTCAAGGCTAAAAATATCCTAACATTTCCAATAGACCTGGGGATATTTTCGCTGTCTTCCTGTTGGAAAGTACTGAAAATAATAACTGTGAATTGGGCATCTCCACTTACTAGGAAGTGGATGAAGGTTTAGCATTTGGATTTCTACCTCTGAGAATTATCATCGCAAATGGGTGAAAGATTCCTGCGACGTTAAACCTCATAATCACTTGCCTCCGAGACTTAGGATGTTTAGCTCGGAGAATTTAGGAATTTTATCCAGAAAGTTCGGATTTTTAGCTCAGATTATGAACTGGTGGCAATTACTTGCTGAAACTAGTTGCATTTTAGTCGGTGCTGAGATTTTTTATATGCATTAATGACTGTTTCATTTGACATTAACATTACTGCTGGTGAAACAAGACCATTATCACTTCCGGCTGTACAATTATTGGAATGGTGAATGTATCAAAACTATAATAGAGTTTTGATACATTCACCATTCCAATAATTGACTAAACTAGATTGACGATATGGGCATTAATTGTCCAACTAGTTAAACATTGGTCATTGATCAAAAGACTGATGTTTAATTATGGCAGTTGGAGGACAGTACTAATTGATTGATCATCAATGGTCTATGGACCAGTGTGAAATTGCCACGTGGATAATCCATGATATTGCCTGTTTGCTAGGTAAATATTAACATTATCACTCTGTTATCATAGTCTTGTTGACTTTCTATAGATTCTACTGTTATTGGCACTGTGCCAGCTGCGCATATCAGTGTAGCAATTTACACAGATAACTATGTTATGCTTGATTAGGGCAACTGTGATTTGGCAATGATGGACCTGAAGAGGTATTGTCAATCAGATTGAATGTCCATTGCTATTTCTGTAGGTAGCAAGTTAGCAACACATTTGTATTGGCCACTTCATTGGGCTTTTTTTTTTTTTAAATTTAATTTAAATAATAGTTTTCATATCAAGTTATTATTATCGGGAGCCAAACAAATGAAGTTACCTTTGGTTTTCAAAACGGTATTGATTGGAAATCGAGAGATGGGTACATTTTTGTTTAATTTTGCTGCAGAAATCTTTCACCCATGCTGAAAGCCTACATGAAGAACTAGAAGTAGTTGCCAATGTAAAAGTGTGTTCCGAATTAATACATTAGGTGTGTTAGTGGGATTAGTGTCACTGGGAAATGGCAAAACTGTTGGCATGGTAACTTCTTCATGGAATATCGAACAATTACGTGTATTTATGGTAGAATTGGTGTGGCTGGAGATGTAGTTTGTATAGTGACACTAGACACCATTGGTTCCTCTGACATAACTGTCATTGCTAGGTTTTGCTACATTTTCCACAATAGTTTGGCAGGAGATCCATTGATATCCTATTTGGTAAATACTTCGTAAATACTTCGTAGAATGAAAAACAAACAAAAATATCAATTTCTTATTTTGTCTTATCTAACCAAAATTAAAAAAAGTATTTACATCACTAATAAATAAAAAAAATAAAAATCACTTTATTCAGTGGACCCCTGTTTATCCGGACTTCTAAAACTGGATTGAAATTGAAATCGTAACTGGATTATTTTATCCTTTCCAGGCAAACAGATTCAAAGACAAATAACATGAACATTGTAAATTTGCATTTATTCCTAAACCAATCAATATTGTCTACTGATTCTAAATACAAGATATAAATATGTTGATAACATTATTAGTGAATTTGTTTCAAGGTATATGAGACCATTTATCAGTCATTTGTCATCAAGTGAAAGAGTTTCAGATAACTCAGTGATGGTAAACATCTTGCCAAAACAATTATAGGGACATTTGGTTAATATTTGGTGACATTTTGTAAATGTTTGGTAATGGAGGTGTAAATTGAATGTGTAAATTGAATGGTTTCATCTGAACGGCTATGACATCTCATGATGGAAGATGATGGTTTTCACTTTCTCTCTACTAGTAACTGCAGAAATCATTATCTCAGACAGTGTCTAGACGCCAGTCCTAGATTTACACCTGAGGTAAACAAAATATTGATTGGTGATTGTCTGAGTCCGTATGCACCTGAACCTCAATGATGTCACGGCAACGATCTCTCAACATAAACTTGAGTTTGAAATTTTACTGAGCAATGGTTTCTCCTATTGACTCAGTGCTGTAACTTGAGTGAACAGTCAAACCCAGCTGAAATTTTATTGGGATAAATCTCAGCTGAGGAAGATATCAAACTCAAGGTTGTTTGGAGAAATCGGGGTATGGTCTGGAGAAGGTATTATGCGAGTGTGGGGTAGTGTCGCAGTTGTAGAGTGGAGGGTGGGTGTGGTATGTGGAGATGTGGGATGTGGATGCATGGATGGGTGAGGTGGATTGTGGATGTGTAAGAGGAGTAAGGTGTGTACGTGTTTGTTAGTTACAGGATGTGAGTGTAGGATGTGGATGTATGTGTAAGTGGTTGTATGGGGTGTGTGGTTGTGTTAGGGTGAGTGGACAGGAATTGTGTGTCATGGGTGTGTACATGCACATATAGGGTGTATACACAGAAGGTTACCATGAAATATTCACTGACACAATAGATACAATAGATTTCTAATTATTATATTCTTAGCGCTTGTTGATACCAATTTAGACAAACTATATTTCAGATGATTGGGTTTCATCCAAAAATTACCTATTGACATCACTGCTTTTCATTAATGATAAATTTTAGTACAAATTTTGAATAAATAAATCTGTATTACAGGTAGATTATGATCTATGGCATTATAATTGCATACATTTTTTTTCTTCACTCTAAAGTATGGCGATAAAGACAGCTAAAAGGTTGTCCTATTCCTGGCAATGTTGGCACGACTAAAGGAACATCTGCTTGGTAATAAACTGGAAGTTAATGCTGATTGGATGTTTGCGTGTTGCGTTGACAGCGGACATACACCCACACTCCGGGGCAGCAGTGCAGACTTTAATGGCATCCCCTGGTGGATAAATAATGCATGCAAAGTGGTCTGGATGCCATTAGTTAACATGTCAGTGCTCATTTACAATCCACTGTCTGTTATCACACTGTGCAGCTACAGTTGCTTGGTTCGTCTGTATCAGCAATGGCTCATGGGGTCTTACTGTAACACTGTACATATTGAAGGTTTCTGTCTTAGTAACATGAACAGGTTGCTGAAAATGTTGTTGAACATATTGCTGAAATGTTGCTGAAATCATGCGAAAAGCATATCATAAAACCTACTGATTTGGGGCGTTGAGCATAACCATGTGTATTCCTAATAGAAAAGGATTTGGTACAAGATAATCCAAGTTAGGAAAAGCCTGCACCTGAAATATTTACATCATATCCATCATAACATAACTACCATTACATAACACATAATTACTCTAATAATTCAAACCCTCTAATAATTCAAACACCTAAATTAATTGTCAAAAAAAAAAAAAAATTATGACCCTAAAAATACGAACATGATAATGGTTTTTTTAAATCTTAATTTTCAGTCATTTTTCAAAATATTTTTTTTTTATTTTTAAAAAAAATCCAATATTTCTTTACCATTTCAATTTAGTTGTCCCTAATTATATGAACACAGTTCATTATCAATGCTCCTCTTATTCTAATAAATCGAACAGCTACAAATTTTCTGCTGTTCAAATTATTATTAGAGTAATTACGGTATTTGCTTTTCTTGTACGATAAATTTCATGAATAATATGGACTTGGCAATTTATTACTAATTACCATGTATTTCATCATATGTATCTGTGGTAATGGGTTAATATGTATTTCCTTTTAAAGTGCCATTCATACCCCTGTGGTAAATGTGGACATAGTCCTCTGTAAGTATACATTGTGACAAAAGCTCAGTTGTAAACCCAGTTTTCCTGTTGGTTTCTTGCGTTGTCAATATCCATGGTGAATGTTAAACACAGTCTCCGTATCGCCGTCTACATGCGACGTTTGTCACATGCGTTACACTCTGCTTCGGGAGCCGTTACAATGTTGATTCTGCTCTCTTACCGTGATGAAAAATGTTGACGAAAATGTGTGCGCTGTATTTACATGTATTACTCGTGTCTGGGACATTTTCTGTCTCCCATCGCCATGAGGTCGTTCCTTTCTCTGACATGTACAAAACCTGCTGGCGTCCTGTGAACAAATATTACAGGTAGAACTGGGGTGAAAAAAACCTGAATCAATTTTGCCATGATTGAGGTCCAAGATTGTGTGCCCTCTTAGGACATAAATTGTCTCCCCTTTCTCTACTTACTTGATTGGATCGTGGAAAATTGAATTAAATTTTGGTAGTAGAGCAATAAATCTTGCGTTTGAGTAGAATGTCATCCATTAAATAAATGTCTTTTGGAAATTGTCTATTACGGCATGCAAATATTCACAGCCATTATGTCCTTCGTGACATTGTGATTTAGATGTGATGAATGCTGAGTACAAGGTCCACATAAAAAAAATCTGTTAAAAAGTGACTATTAGACTTAAAGGCATACTATCACAGATGGTTGACCTAGATAAATGTACTTTGCAGTTGTAGCTAAGAACTAGTCCAAAACATGCATAAATATCTGTGATATTATGCCTTTAACACTTACAGTATTATGATCGTCATTTTGGAACTCTTTTGAGTACAGTACCTTTTTCATAATCACACAATTTGCAGTTAGTAAATGTCACCATACACATACACATTCACCACACATAATGATAAGCAAATATGTTGCAGCCATTACATAAGGGTGAAGTATTCCTGCAGACATAGACTAATCAATAAATTATTGGAAAACATATCTAACATTTTCTAGAAACATCAATGAAAATTAGGAAAACGTTTGACAGATGCTGTACCCAACCCACCCATCACATCGCGGCATATGATTACGATGTCGAAGATACGTTGGTTTTCCGTTGTGATGTAAAGCTAACATATCTTCAACATCATATGCCGCGATGTGCTGGCTAGAAAGATTCAGCTCAGACTCGGTTCACCACTAAAAGCATCTGAATGTCAAAGCTGTAGAACGTACTCGGATCCTAATGCACCCAGACATGTTCCTAACACTGAACGCAGTCCGCACATTACATAAAAAAGTCCGATTTCAGTTCCACTTTCTGTGAATCCACGACTTTTATTGTACCTCATGTCAGGCATTGTCTGTGTGGTGGTCTCCTACCAGCTTCTTAGCACAATAGGTCCCACTTCGCGTCAGTTTCATTTTCGAATTGTTATGGACAACATTCATGGACGACATTCATGGACAATCTTCACGAATAACATTCGTGGACAACCTTCACTGGTTCGCACAGAAAGTGGGTCCATGCAAGATTGTGACACAATCAATTACAGGATCTAATTGTCGGAGAAAATCCCCCGAGATTAGCGAAATAATGCAAACTTGCAGACAGGGATTATGTGGATGTCTCGAAAGTGATATCAGTTACCTCATTCCGACAACCGTTATAACCTCACTACCTGACCGTCTTAAAGTCCTCGATGTTTTTGTCTCGGCTGGAATAATTGGAATCGTTTTGTTTCCTGCTGTAGTGCACTAACGAACTGTGCTGGTGAAACATTTAGTATCTTCTCAAAGGATAACGTCCCTGTGCATTCCATATGCTCTCCGTGGGACTTGGCGTGGCTTCATTAAGATTCCTGAGCGTGTTGTTAAATATGAAATGAAGGGAAGTCGAAGGGTTTGAAGGTTTCCACTGTGTGAACTGCTTTTAATGAGGTCTTTTTGGAAGCATTAAAAATAAGGAAGCCTATGTTGAGTACAACTTGGTCTGTTTATTATGCTAAAAAGTCTTTGTTCCCAGTAAGAGCCAATGGTCTTACTGGACATACAAGTTTAGCTTTACGTTATCTTAACTCGACATATAAATTTAGCTTTACTTTATCTTAACTGGACATACAAGTTTAGCTTTACTTTATCTTAACTGGACATACAAGTTTAGCTTTACGTTATCTTAACTGGACATACAAGTTTAGCTTTACGTTATCTTAACTGGACATTTTAGCTTTACGTTATCTTAACTGGACATACAAGTTTAGCTTTACGTTATCTTAACTGGACATACAAGTTTAGCTTTACATTGTCTTAACTGGACATACAAGTTTAGACTGTTGTGTTCTCGCTGTCAGGAGAGCATGCAGTATATAACGAAAACATTCAGTCTAGGAATTACTTTGAATACACAAGGCAATGAGATTAAGATACTTATAAAGTACAATTTCCTGCAAATGGAGATTTGTGAACATATTTGAGTTGTGCATAAAATGGTCTGTGAATTGCAGTGTAAATTAAATACACCCTGATACACCCTTTTTGCCAACCTCGGCTATTACCACTAAGAGTTCCCGTAACCCTCTTACTACTGCAGGCAACCAGAGATGCCCTAAGGAGCAGTGTCTGTGCCTAATCCAGCAGGGAAAGGGTTCATTAACTGATTCCACATTCAACATGTTCAATGAAAAACAGCATTTTGACCTTTCAACATTGGTTAGAATTCACTGTTAGTGGTTACTGTTTCTGTCCGATGTTAGTGATTTGTCTTTCCGTTAGATCAAACTGATTCACCCAGGCTCAAAGGTATTGTTCCATATGGGAATTGCCTCCTCGTTGCATATGGAAACTATGAGCATGCAGACTGAACGTTACAGAGCTGAAGGACAGCTTGCTATCAGAATATGCCACGGACATTCCTGGAAGTACACCAACGTCACCGCGATGAACTATTGTCGGAGAAATATCTACTTTCTGCATCTTAATGTGCCAATATTGAGTCTGGGGAATGTGGTACCAGTCAATGAATCATACAAATATGAATGTCTCCATATGTATGTCCCCAATGACTGGGATTCTTTCCTACTTTAGAGTGAATTCTGACAGTGATTAGGTGTTGTAGAGATGTATCACTGATGGCTAGGTGTTGTAGAGATGTATCGCTAATGGACTGTTGAGAGATTCCTAATTTGACCCAAATGAAACATTTATTGTACTGTTTTTTACCTTGGAGCTCGCCATTGTGGCTTATGTGAGAGAGTGATATTGCTGGGGTTTTGTAGAGATGTCAGTTTCTTTCCTGCTATCTGTAGTTGCCACAGTTCTGGCGGAACTCTGACACGAATACTCCAGTGGATTTCTCCCAGGTTTTTTGTTGTGAAAGGTCTTCATGTGGAATTCTCAATGGAAACCCATTGCTGATTGTGTATGTGTGTGTGTGTTTGTTGTGTATTTGTGTTTATGTGTGTGTGTGTGTGTGTGTGTGTGTGTGTGTGTGTGCTTGCAAACATGCATGTGAACACATGTGTGCATGTGTGTATGTGTGTGTGTGTGTGTGTGTGTGTGTGTGTTTGTATATATATATGTGTGTACATGTGTGTGTGTGTTTGCTTGAGTGTTGTGTGTATTTGTGTGTGCGTGTGTCTGTCTGTCTGTCTGTGTCTCTGTGTGTGTGTGTGTGTGTGTGTGTGTGTGTGTGTGTGTGTGCATGTGCATGGTGTATTTGTTTGTGTGTATGTGTATTTGTTTGTGTCTGGTATGTACATGGACATGTGTGCATACCGTTACATGCCTAATTGTATTTATATATATATATATACCGGTATATATGAAAATAGGAATAGTTTCACATTAACATCTACCGATTTCCTCTCTGGGCAGACAGCTATATTGATGACATTTACGCATTATGAGCAGCTTTTTCTGCTCTTTCATTTCTTGTTCAGTGAAAAAAATATGTAATTAGAATGGAACGTATATTTTAAGTTTCAAGTTATTCTATTTTTGTTCCTATTGATGTCAAACATTTGTGGTTTATATCGTTAATATGAAAAAATATATCGGCTAAATTTGCAACACGGAAATCTTTCTTGAATATTTCAATTTGTATGTATCCAATATTTCAATTAATAACCCCTTTATTCAATGATGTGGCATCTGACCAACACAGCTGTTGTGCTGGGATCATATACATCTAGCACGACAGTATTTCATGGACAATGCTAGGCTTTTGTCAGTTTTAACACTTTCAGAGCGACTTTGATTTCCTATCACTAGGGACTGTTCCCTCCAGTTTGTCGTCAGTCAGCTGAAGTGTATGTGAGGCATGCCGCTCTCTAATGGCATTCCCACGTGTACCTCCGCCATTGTAACGCCAGAACCCCATCTTGCTGCCACTATAGCTGTGAGTATCCACTGGGTGTGAACAGATCGTCTGTGCAGGTAATCAGCAACAACATGTCCTGCACATGATCAATTAGCAAACAAAAGGCCCCTCTACTGTAGAGTGAGTGCACTTTCCTTGTGTTCGCAGTGCCAGCGATATCTGTTGCAGTAAGTCGCGCATTTGCAAACACAGGGCTTTCATGCAAGGAATCAATCGGAGCTTGATGATTGAGTTAACGATACACATGGTTCCTGTTGTATTAGTAACAGATTTACTTTCTGTTTTCTTTAACCCTTTTACTGCTGATGACAACATTGAAGTGTCTGCTTTTAACCTTCTCCATATTAACAGGAATCAGTAATGCCTTGCTTAATAATGCTTGAGGTTAATCCAGCAGGGAATGAGTTAATCCAGTAGACAGAGGATTAACTAGACTGTCAATAGTCTCAGAGGATGAAAGTAAATTATTTTTAATAAATTCTACTGATGTATACTATTTGAATAT
>JAUTBQ010199126.1:0-22496 GCA_032361185.1 Lepetodrilus ovalis | reverse complement strand
GAGACACACTGTTACATATAGAGTCAATGAACACTTACACACACACAGAGTTTGAGACACACTGTTACATATAGAGTCAATGAACACTTACACACACACAGAGTTTGAGACACACTGTTACATATAGAGTCAATGAACACTTACACACACACAGAGTTTGAGACACACTGTTACATATAGAGTAAATGAACACTTACACACACACAGCATTTGAGACACACTGTTACATATAGAGTAAATGAACACTTCCACACACACAGAGTTTGAGACACAGTTACATATAGAGTCAATGGATACTGTCCCATTTACAGTTAAAGGGCTTTGCGACTTAAATCAATGTTCTTTTTATTTGTAGGTAAACCTACCCTTTATATTAAGACCTATACTGTAGTAGACTAATGTGTTTGTTCAGGCCATACTAAATTTTGATATTTGTTATGCTTTTATCACACATGATAATGTATTTATCAATTTCTATTAAGTTTTGGGAATTATTAACATTTCTATTAACATTTCTATCAATAATTATTCTTGATAACGACATGCTTGTGATATATGATGACAGATGCCATTATTAGTGTTCATTATCTGAGCCTATGTTATGGTTACTTAGTTGACTCATGTTACTACTTTATTGGCAGTGAACTGCCATATATGTGCGATGCGCACATCGTTATGTTTAGCACCTGTAAATTACACCACAACACCCCACCCCTACCCCTTTGTTCAATATTCATGTGATTGACAGCTTACAAATAGGACTACATTGTTTGGTTTCCTCCTGAGTCTCTGGACAAAAGATGATCTGTGACAAAGAGGAAAAAATTTGCTCGATACCCGTTTAATAATGATTTGTCAACATGGTGTTGACACCCGATACTGTAATTTGTTGTGAATAGCGGAAACCTTTTGACATCTTGGCAGGTTGATCATGATTGGATGACTTCCTGCTTGATTGACTATCCAGATACACTTTTATGTTATCTATTAATTAAATAGGAATTTGTACTTTTAATGTTAAGTATGGCATCTTCCAAAATGCAATAGCATTTCAATACTTAACAAATTCATTACTGCTTCCATTGACTGTATGGATGTGTTTTAACTATCTATTAATTAAGATCATCTATTCATACATTTGGTGTAAATTATATTGTCTTTAACAGAAATATAACAACATTTTAATATTTTATTGAATTAATTACCCTTTCAATTGATTGTATTAGTTATCTATTGTTACATTTGTTCATGTAAATAATATTGTCTTCTAAAAAGGTAATAACATTCTATAAGTGTGAAGAAATAGCTTGAAACACATGTAATTTAAACGTCACTCAATACGGTATTTCCTCCAAGTGACCTCTCCTGCCAAAATACAAGTGGCACATTTTTCAATAAAACAAGTGACATGTTACGCTTTAATATGAATGACACGTTTTACGAAAATACTCCCCAGTTTGTGTGTATTTATTGAGAGAATGGCTGAGATTAGCAGTTGTTTACTGTTCAGATCTAACAACAGATGGTGTTTGGCCCCATTGCCTGTTCTTGTGAATGCTCTGGCATGGAACACAGGGAATCAGATTGCCCAACAGGACTAGGGCTGTGAATGAGTCATTTAACCTTTTACCTATCAAATCAGATGGAGATACAGCATGGAGTGTTGGTTGGGATTAATTCACCATGGATAGAGTTAGCATTAAGATACCTACGTGTAGTTGGTGATCTAATAAATACTTTGTTAATTGTCAAAATCAAGGTTGTGTTGTTAATTCCAAGATAATTTTTTTTATTTTTGGTAGATATTTTTGGTTTGTTTACTTAATAATGGTTGTTGTTAATGATCTGGGAATCATTTCAAGACTCTCATGTCCACTAGCAGACCATCGCGGTCTTATATCCATCTAGCTAAGAGACCATAATGCTTTTGTATATACCTAGATGATAGCTAAACAGCGCAATGGTCTTTTAGTGAACATGAAACCCTGGCTGTTTCAATATCACCAAAATACTTTGTAAAACCACTGTAGTACACACTCAATCATTCTTCAAATGAATTCCACTGGTTTTTTTAAAACCTTTTCAAATAGTTAAGATTGTGAATTATGTCTGATAATTCAAGAATATTTACAATCATTTCATCCACAATCATCAGAGACTGGAGACACCCCTTCAGTACGTCTGATGAATGAGTAACGTTGTCCGTTTCCTTCTGGAATTGTTGGCATATCTTTGAATGATATCCTCAGTGTCCAACAAGGAACAATTTCCATGCCATGTGTTTCAAATTTTATTTATTCTTTATCATGGCTACGATTACCGTCAGTATGGCCAGGAACATGGATGTTCAATATTTACTTCCTGAAATGCCTGTTTTGTTTTTTTTACCGCAGTTGCAGGTGTTGTCAATAATACATGTCAATTACGATGTTTTTTCCCTCTATTTTGGTCTGTGCAAGACATCTAAGTACAAAGTAAAGACCTCCAATACACGGAGCCAATACTCCAAGAAATCATCTCAAAACCTTCATGAAAGACAACGGCAATAACAACAATGGCACTAATGAATTATATATCAATGTTGACAATACTCTCTGTGACGTCAATGCTTGAGAAATGTTTTATTGACTCCGTAAGAATGCTTCAGCATCCTATTCAGCAGAGTTGATCTGTAAGGACGAAGTAAAGCATGCAAGCCTCATTGAGAACTATTAAATAATGCCCTAAGCAGAGGAAAAAATAGTATTCCTCCATTGTCTGGTAACATTGCAGTAAGCCTTTACCGCCTCATCGCTTGTCTGGCCGCTTACCATTATGTGGTAGAGTCGGCGGAACATTGGTAATACTCTTATGCCAACGGTGATGGATGTTATGTGTGTCCTTGTGCTGCACTGAAGGCAAGAACGCGAGGCAAGAACACGAGGCAAGAACATGAGGCAAGAACTCGTGCGACATGCCAGAATGGTTGACCCTAAACACTGATTTGTGATATGTCATATATTGAAGTGTGTTTTAGTTATACGTTTAGTTCCAATGCTTCTCACAGTTCTAAAATGTTTATGAATTGCAGACTTTTCTCAACTGTGTCTGTATGTTCTTACAGTGATACAGGCTTGGGCATAAAATAAGAATTATTTTCAAGAAGTTGCATCCCATTTAGTCATTTATGGTGGGAAAATATTGTCCAGTTTATTCAAAATACACACTCTGTATACCTGAAACTTAATATGTCGTTAATCAGATGTATTTTAACAGCATTTAGTTTTGGAGATGTTTGGAGTAATGTAAATGGTAAAATGGCAAAAAGAAACATGTTCAAAATCAACTATAGAACTTTAATGATGGTAAATCATGATGTTTAACCTTGTCAGAGCATGTGTCAATTAGATATGCCCTATGGATCAATGATTGTGATTATGTTTGATAATTTATATAATCTTGTTTCGTCATGAAACTTTCAGACTTTCAGATATTTACATTTGTATTCATGTATATAACAACTAACATTCCCATTTACGTAGACACTGTTTTAATACCCCTTTTATCTCAAGGACCACAGTTCAACCAGCCATATGTCAACCAGTTGATATACAAGTGGTTAACGTATTAAATATGATTCTTGTGGGATTGACAATAGTGTATGCTTAACTCTTTGTGAGACGAACATCTGAAAAAAAAAATCAGCATTTCTGCCCTTGGTGGCGAGTATTAGACTGGGTGGGATAAAAAAATACTTCGGTAAATGTCAGAGGTTCCGTCGAATGGTCCCAAGATCGCGGTACGACAAACCGTCAGAGGAAAAATGAATACTTGACTATTCCTAGTTGGATAGCGAAGAGTCGCAGGTTACATGAACATCAGTTTGTTATGAAGCCAAGCCACATTCCTGCTCAAAACAAACAGATACATGAGGGTAAAAGCACTCGAGGTGGAAATGGCTTCAAGATGTGCGTCTAATTCTGTTGATGGGAGGCCTGTCGAAAAAAACAGAAAATTAAACACTCGCTAACGGATCATTTTTGACCTTGGTAGAATGTTACTAAATCCCATAAATGTTGAAAGTAGGAAGTAGTGTCGGTGGGGTTGGGTGGGGGATGTATGATGGTTGCAGAATGTGTGGTTAATTTGTGCAGTAAATATAGAAGCCATTGGATTTGCAGTTAATGAAGCATGTTTTAACATCTATGCATATTACACAAATGCCTGTGGATTAGTATGTTACATTCTCATGTGTAGAGCACCTGGGTGGTATATAAAATGTTAATGGACCTCATTTAAAGCACAAATTGATTTACATGTATGTTCTTCAAGGTTCAGTGTTTGCAAATTCTGTTTGCAAGGTCATTAATGGCAGCTAGATATGGAGGATTAATAATTTAATTCAATATTTTGAGACATTATTTATTTTGCCAATTCACATCTTGCTTTGTTGAAGCTTTGCATATCACAAAAGGGTTGTAAATTTAGGTCTACATGACTTCCTGTTATAGTGAAGGCATGGCGTATGGCCTGATTTATGCCCACACTACAGGAAGATCCTTTTGGGAAATGCATGCCAAGAGCTCCCTCTCGACTCAGAGCTGATTACAAGACCAGCGCCCCCTCTGAGATTATGAAACCTTTTGAGTACGATTTCATGAAGCTAAAATTTTATATGAGGATTTGTGAACAAAACGTTGAGTTGAGCATGAAATCGCAATCAAAAACTTTCGTAATCTCATCAACCAAATAGTTTTTGACCATGAAGGAATTGTATGTTCAGCCATGAATATACCCATATCTCTAGCTGTACAAGTCTTAACAGTTATTTCATCAAATATATTTCTCTATTAGATGTCCATTTTTGATGGCGTCAAATAGTCAAGTTTGAAGTACATGTATTGCAGATTTGAAAGTTGCCATTTCATAATAAGTGTTTTGTTTTAAAAATTGACCAAGTCCTACTAGCATGATTGATATTAATATGTATGTACTATTAACGTTAGAGTGTAATGCAATAAATATTTTATAAGATATTTTTTTTTAAATCATCAAAATGAAAATACAGTTAATTAATCACGGTACACCAAAGCGAAGGACAGCTTTACAACTGGCGCAATGCGCATCGTGTCACTAATCCTTAAATTACGTTGTCAATTGCATAGCTTCTATGTTATTTATCTGCCGTGTTTCCTGGTAATGTATATTCCGGTCTGTTTCTCATCTTAACTTTGATTCGAAATGAAAAACTTTTGACAGGATCACTGTGCAATCTCTTTGCTATTCATTATGGAGAATGAGCTTGCTACCGAAACGTTTCGCTGGCAGTTAGAGAGAAAAGCAAAGCAATTAGAGAACAACCCTGCCTCAGACCATCTAGCTAGCTGTTACAGCATCAGTTTGCCAGAAAAGTGTATTGATTTTACGACTGGAATCACTGACAGTGTTGTCTTTTGTGCTCGATGTCACTCAGGATTTTAAATTCCTTGACATGTCAGTTGTAGTAACTCGTATATTTGAAGGATTACTGTTGCAGTAATGGTTGATGCATATGGCCTTTCCGTCAGCAATAATTGTACATGTAATATTATTTGTTAAAGCATGTTTATTAGGTATTGATTCTGTTGAATGTATTTGTGAGAATGTGTGAAGGGTTTGTGCCACGACGTTAGGCCACAAATCACTCACTGTAAGAATAATAATCACACTATCATGCTTCGTGTCATGTTTTCTCTATCATATTCAGTCTTTCACTTTCTTTGTTTCATTTGTCTCTATTTCTATACATGCCCCCTTTTGTTTCTCTCCAGCTCAGATTGTATCATGCTCTTTCACTGTTTTTCACATGGTATATGATGTTCTGCCAGTCTCTATAGCTCACATCCTGTCATGCTATGTCTAACCCTCTGTATGTCTCTGTTTCTCATATTTTATGTCTCCAAGTTTGCCTTATACTCCCTCGTTTACTATCAGTCTGTCTTTAACTCCCTTTCTTTCTATCACACTCCCTGTCTCACCATCTCTCTATTTCACTCCCATTGTTTGTGTCTCACTGTGTCTCATTCTATGTCTCACCCTCCATCACCCTGTTTTGTGTCTCATGCTTGTGTCTCACACACTGTCTCAATCTATGTCTGACACTCTCTGTTTCTCACTCTGTGTCTCATTCTATTTCTCACCCTCCATCTCACCCTGTTTTGTATCTCATGCTTGTGTCTCACCCTCTCTGTCTCACTCTATGCCTCACACTCTGTGTGTCTCACTCTATGTCACATCCTCTGTCTCACCACTGATTGGTCTCACTCTATCTCGCCACTGTATCTCACTCTATGTCTCACCCTATCTGTCTTACCCTTACTCTCTTGTCTCTTCTTCACTTTCTGTCTCACTGTCTCTTTATTTATGTCTAACTTTCCCTTTCTCAATCTCTACCTAAATCTCTCATTTGGTAGCGATGTTTCAGTTTGCGCTTGTCATGCACCCTCTAAGTAAGACAAATTCATCCTCTCCCAAACACAAGCACCTCCCATGTCACTGTTCCATCTATTTATCTCGTGGAGTATACTGCCTCAAGTCACGCAGGCATCATCTAAAGCTCTGCGACCACGGGCATCACCATGATTCATTAATAACGTAAAATCTCCCTCCGTCACATCCATGCATGCGCCTTTGAATTGTCACACCCACTGAAAAAAAAGTGTTTTCTGAAATCTTCATCCTCCAGAAAGCATCTCTAAGGTCTGAAAGGAAGATGAAAAACGATGCCACGTAATATGGTTTCACTGTGGAGTTAAGCCCTCCTACTTTCTCAATGTAATGCCATGACTAAAATTTCACTCAAGGATTTTATGTTTGATTTTCTTCTTGGTTACTGGCAATGTATTGAGAACGTTACACGATGCATTCTGGTGTCTTACCTCGCTGTGGAAGTCGACAGTAATTACAATGCTTCTAATTGAACCCGGTCCGACGTGAGCAATTGGAAAATAACTCCATGCTTTCAGTAATAATCCAGCACTTATTGGCGAAGTGCTGAATGAATAAATGCTGTCAGTATTCACTGAGGTGAATGGATTCACATATGTTTCTGCTCGGAATCGGAATCGGTACAGAGCTTGGAGAGTTATTACTCCAACTTTATTTCACTGTTATTTAATGCAGTGTTTCAACGTGAACTTTCTTGTAAAATAAATGTGTTTGTAGTAAGGATTATTAGTCTTCATGGCAAACAGTTTAAGAACTATTTCTCGGTTATCAAATTTAGAAAACGATCTTATTACTACTGAAACCTTTTAAAGAAGTTATACCACAAACCAATACAATGGCAATAGATTTGTATTTACAATGTACATTCTACTGCTTTGTAGCACTTTTATTTGTTCTTTCTGTTTTGGACTTGACACATTATTTATTATAATTATTATTATTACATGTATTATTATTATTATTATTATTATTATTATTATTCAGATATGATGCCAGTTGACCAGGTCAACCAGATTTAATTCCATAATATTATTTGTTCTACATTATGACCTTTGTCTCTCACACCAATGTCCGTGCTATGGTCCATGGTTTACAATAGGGTTTCCAGCATTCTCTCCAACTAGTCTAAACCATTTTGGTTGTTTTTCGTGACTGGCCCAGTATAATAGTATCCATTGCTGGCCGACCTGGTGTTACAGGTGATAGTGTTTCAACAGCCACTGATACAATCTACCTGTACAGGTACGCACAGCTAATCCCAAAGTCAATGTCCTTTCGTGTCATTGGTCCCTTCCAGCCAAAATGTAACCAAGTTTTAATTTTAATGTTACTGATAATAATTCAAAAAGAACAATAGTTTTAGAATTGTTGGATTTGTGAATGTCCGCAGTTGAAAAGTGCAAGCCGCAGCACATTTCTATGTATGTCGTCGAGGGTTATTAGGTTGCCGGAGTTAATGTAGCATGCTTAAGCTGGTGATAAACAGGTAAAATTAGGAATTCCGTGACACAGGTTGTAATACTGCGATGACATGAAGAGGTATTTGGCAATCGAGATACTTAACCATGATACAGTAATCTGGGTATGATTACATTCATTCAGTCCATGCTTAATCTGCTGAAATGTTTTACGTTTTTTTGTCATTCAACTAGGCATCTCTTTAGCAATACTTGTTTAACCCTCTCCCTGCTGCAGGAAACCGGGGATGGCCTAAAGAGCAGTGTCTGTGCCTAATCCAGCAGGAAGAGGGTTAAGGGAGCCATGCAGTTAACCCTATCACTGCTGGATTAGGCACAGAAACGGATCTGTAGGGCATCTCCAGTTGCCTGCAGCAGGGAGAGGGTTAAGAAAAGAATTGAACGATAACACTGACACTAAGTCTATGCTACTTATTGAGTACAAAACATTTTGCTTTGAACAACATTTTCTTCACATTTCTGCATAAGTTGGGTCTTTGGTAGTTTATTGTACTATTGAAGTATTTTTTATTACCACTAAATCACCTAAAAATGCTAAATTTATGTGAATTCTATGTGAATTTTACATGAATTCTATGTGAATTTAATGTGAATTCAATGTGAATTAACAAATCGGTGTCAGTAGTGTCGGGGCCCAATCAAACAGCAGCTGACGATTTCGTTATGTTTCACTAAGTCCTCACCATACATCTCGACCAGCGAGCAATTACCAGACTTGGAGAGACTTAGATTTTATCAGGCGGTTCCTCAGTATTTCCTTAGTGCCTGATGAAATGTTTCATAATTGGCCATGACAGAATTGCAGAGATTTTTAATTTGATATGAATATTTATTGAGAACTGTGGGAGGTGCACCAGGAGAGCCTAAGTACATGCACTTCAACCGCCCCTCGGGACAAAGGCCACTCCATGAAAAATTAATGTTAAAATATTTGTACTGTTTTCAGCAGGATTTCTGAAATGTTAATGATAGTCATGGATAGTTGTATGTAGCATTGTTGATGTCTTTTCAGTATATTTGTTTTGCGCTCTATTCTGTCAACTGTTTAAACCCTTCCTTGCTGGTACTGCTCCCTAGGGCATCTTCGGTTGCCTGCAGCATGGTGGGAGTTAAACAGGAATTGTATTAAGTTCAATATGATGAATCTTTAATATTGTGCCACTATCAAAGTATACATGCTGTAGCTTTGAGAAGATATTAACCGAATATTTGATTGGTCTGGCCTATGGGTGAAATATTCCCGCTGTGACATAAAGCAATATTGTAATAATAAATTACAAAATGTTTTTGAATTAATCTTGTCACATGTCGAAGATTGCTTGAATACCACGACATCTGAATCTGCATCATGACCATCAGATGGTTTTCAGTTCAAGATGAAACACGACAACATGGCTCTTCCCATTAAATCACTGGCTCATATTTTGATAAATATTTTAACAAATTTGCTGTCGCTTCCTACAGTTACTTACAACTAATGTGCAGACACCCGATACCATCTGTCACGATGTCTGACTGAAGATGGATCCTAATTGGTAACAGGACAGGACAAATTGGTAACAGGACAGGACAAATTGATTGTCATGCCCTGCCTACATACAAACACAATCCCGTGACAACCGGGCGACGTGTAAACAGGAAGGTGACAACCGGGGCTGGATTGTACAAACCTTCTGAGATTAATAAGAGTCTGTTCAGGTGACGGGACCATTATTACAGGATGTGGTTTGTCTTGATGAAGTTGCCGGAGGAAATAATAAAGACGCAAGTCCCAGTAATCGGGCTCCGAGATGTGCCGCGCTCAGACAGACTGGTCAAGAGTTGAATGGCTTCATGGCCTGTTTGTAACCACCACCACTTCTCTGCAACCCTGAATACTCAGATTAATTGACACTTTGTCTACAATGTTCATTCCATCATGGCCTTCTTATTGGAATCTGAGAAACTGCAACATTTCTTGACCTTCTTGTCTCATCGTTTCATCTACAGTTATAGTAAATAATGAATAGTGTGTATTTATAATGAACTGTATCCATTAACATTTGTTTATCCTCGAAGCACTAAACAAGAAGATGTAGAATGTGAGAAATTGAACAATTTCTTGACCTGTTGGTAATACTAATTCTTTTATGAAGGTCATGTTGTAACACCTTCTTGGTTGTAGCTGTGCAAAATTGAACCATTTCTCGACCTTCCGGTAGCACAGCTTCAACTACAAAGGTCACATCATCATACCTTCTTCATTGGCAGCTGTCAGAAATTGAACGGTTTCTTGACCTGTTAGTAACACTGACTGCCCTTGTTTCTCTTAGCTGTGCTTCAATGGCACATTCTGATGTTAGTAACGCCTCATCTCAGTTCAAGTAACCAGGCCTCCAGAAGTTGCACCTCATCTGACCTCATGACCTCGGCATGCAGCGGACCCTGATGGAAACAACTCCATATGCTGAATTCTTTGTTAACAGGTCGTCGAAACGCATTAGATAGCCGCACATCCTGGCATTGGTTTTATTTTATGGAATTTTCAGGTTCCGAGAATGGCACTGGGTTTATGGGACCTCTGCACTTAACAATTCTCTAATACACTTCCATATGGAGGCGACATAATTGCATTTCATGCTCCAACGATCATAGGCGATGGTCCATTGTGGCCTTGTCGTGATGCATGTTCGTGGATGGCCGGTATTGCAAGGCTCTGGGCTAGTGTGACTAAACCATTGCTACTGGGCGTTACTGGTGCTGCAATTTACTTTGAGTGGTGCACCGTCTTTGATGCTGTCATTAGACGGATAGTCCCGAATAGACATGTAGGCGAGTCCGTGGCTTAATCCCAGACTTCCTCTGATGTAAAAAAGATCTGTAGCTCTAATAAAATAATTTATATTTCTCAGTTACGGCCAGCAGAAGAAGAAGAATTGTTCCGATAATGTGTAATCTACAAAGAGAAGCCATTCATTTTCCTTACGGTGTTGTAGTTTGCCAGCTATCTGATGTGTCTGTCTCGCTGTCAGAGGAGAGTATAGAAGGTGTAGGTTTTACCATTTCACTGTGGTGCATGTGATAAAGGTTGATGGTAGTTTTCAATACAGAAATGAGTAGGTTAAGGTTATCTTGAGGGAAATTGGTTAATTTTCAAGACAAATAAATAGGTTGTGGGCAGTGATATGAAAATATTTATAGATTATTGGTCTTTTCACTGGTGCATGTTATATGTCTTTGGACAACAATATTTGTATATTATTTCAAGAGGCCAATTTGTTTATTGTGGAAACTATTAAAAAACAACAACTTAGTATTAATAGATATACTATAGGTATATCTACTTCTACAGCAGGGAACAATATTTGTGGATACACGTCTTTGGGTGGTAGTTCAAGATTGTGCAGCCTCCAATATTGATCCATCAAAGTATCACTGGTTTGATACTTATTTTTCATTATTCAGTTATACGTTCAGAAACAAATTTTGAAATTTTGAAATTTCTAGGTCATATATTTTCATCAGCCAATCTGCTCTGAATTTGGCAGAGATGTGCTTTTGCTTTATGAAATTAACTGATCATCCTAATATTTTTAGTTAGCTAATGTACAAGCATATATTATGACTGGTTAGCATACCGCATTTCACATTAATGTGTATGACTAGATGTCATGACCAAAAGAATCTTAAACTTCCAATACTCTGCACTGTAATACTCTGTACTGTAATACTGTAATACTCTGTACTGTAATACTCTGTACTGTAATACTGTAATACTCTGTACTGTAATACTGTAATACTCTGTACTGTAATACTCTGTACTGTAATACTCTGTACTGTACTACTCTGTACTGTAATACTGTAATACTCTGTACTGTAATACTCTGTACTGGTGGTTCAGCAATATGCAACAGTATAAGTGGCTAGCAGTAGCATCGCATATTATCTGTAAAGTAAAATATTATCAGAGATGTTTTGTGGAGATGTTCTCGGGGAGCATGGCTTCGGCAATTCCAAACAGTCTGGGTGCAGTACAAGAACCACGATAAATAGCTAACTTTAAGAGTATTTTGCAACCAGGGGATAAAAGTCGATCATTGCAATTCCTTCTGAACTCCCAAGAGGATAATAAAACGGCAATTCCATCTTTATTTCAAGACCCAAGAACAAGCACTGTGACATGTTCAGTTGTAATTAAAACAAATGAATGAAGGCCAGAGACTGTATCTGATGACATTGGTTTAAACTATTTCTTGTCTGTTCCCAATTCTGACCCCCCTGGGGCATATAAATGGAATGTAAGCTGACTTATTCTTCTTAACAACATTCAACATATGTTTCCAGTTGAGAAAGGTCAGGTATTTCATGGTTAATAGTATCACAGCCATTACAATTACATTTTCTTTCTTCTCTCGCGGATTGCATACTTGCAATGCATTTCTTTGATGTCCTGTGCAATGGGATAAATATTTGCTGGTCTGTTCGCTGGGATGAGATGGACTGTTATTGTAAAAGAAGCACAGAATTACAAAAAGGTCAATTGTTCCATTATTATATGTAATAGAATTGTAGTGATATTGAACCCAGAAAAGGAAGAGTCTGGCTTTTTTCTTCACTGTATTGTAATGTGAACTGTGGTAAAATATACCAGAGCTGATTGTATTGCAGTTTTTTGGGGGATTTAAAAGAAATCCCATTTGTTGCATACATTCTTCTAGTTATATGCTTGATTTGCAGTTGAAATGTGTTATTTGTTTGTACAGATTCAAATACAGAAATTAATTTTTAAAAATCATAAAATCACAACCGTGTTATAAAACATGCTTATTATATGAAATTATATTAATATTATATTAATATTATATTAATATTATATTTATGAAATCTATATATGTTTTTATAGGATTTTTTTTTAATAATTATGGCTGCCTTGACCAAAATAATACATGTTTCAGAGTGAGTCAGATGAAACCACTGGAATCCAGTTTTCACCACTCATGTCATCCATGTTACAATATGGAAATTGATCGTAGAGTTCACTAATAAAACAGGAAATCAAAAGAAGATTTGACAAAGTCAATCACACTCTTCAGTACAAACTAAAGTCCTAAACCCTGACAGACAATGGAGCGTCCCGCGTCACAAAGATATATTAATCATGTTTGCGAGCTCATCTTCGAACCATGTGACCACACTGTAGTGGACAACGGGCAGATAATTATCCTGGTGGGACTAATGAATACTTCAATAAATATCTCATTACAATGAATGCTCCCCAAGCTGACCAACCTGTTAATTGAAATAGTGATGGGTCCACTGGAAATTCCAAAATCCAATGTATTTGACGGAAGACTCATACTGGTTGTTTGTATCATACTGGTTTTACCTCATCAAATCTTGATTGTAGATTCCCATGAGACTTATTTTGTTGTCAATGTACCAATTAGGAACTAGGACAATTCATCTTTAAAGAAATATATATATTACTGAAGAGCCGAAGGGCGAAAGCGCTCGAGAACCAGTCTCTTTGTTTTCTGTTTTTATTTTTATATATATATATATATATATATATATATATATATTTAAATATTAATCACATTCAAGATTTCAATCGAGGTGAAAGTTGCAGAAAAACAACAATATTTAAGAAATTAATGTTTTAATTACATTCCAAATTCTAAACAATTTTAAGGAAGGTAGCAGAGAAACTCAATTAAAAATGTATATTAGAGCAATCATTGTATATCTACAACGTTAGGTTAACACAATAGTTTTGGACAATTGGATTTTTCCATGGTTCTAACGTTACCATTGGGACTTATGTGTCTAGAAACAAGCTAAGTCCTTGGTGGCTTGCTTGTAGCTCGATTTACGAGACGGAGGAAAGTCCTACGGTATTGAGTGCCGCATTCAGACACGGTATACGGAAGACATACACAGAATACGTATACAGAAGACAGGCATCCTATTACCGTGACGCTATGGCACCCCTAACATCCTTAACCTCCAAATTATCTATAACATTTCGCAAGAACTAACCCAGAACTTTTATTGTTCTTGGGGAGTTAATTAAGAAATCCCATTTGAGTTTTGTTTTGTTTTACTGCTTCCGTAGCTCTGAGCTTATTGAAAAGTTCCCCCAGGTCGTAACGGCAACATAGATGCAGTTTGTGTTCTGTAGTAGCTTCCAGCAAGCGTCTTCATGCCGTTGAAAGCTAAACATCTTTATTTTGTTGAACTACACTACACTGAGTGGTTATAAATAGGGATGGATCTGCCCATCAATAGTGGAATCTTTGGTTAAAAGCGATTTTCATCAAGTGATTGATGTTTTAAGTGTTCACATTTATCATTGGTTTCCCTTTGAGTAAATCTTATGTTTTCTTTTAGTTTGTTAAATTCAATCAGATATGATATTGGCAACACATTTGAGAATCACTTCATTGCAACTCTATTAGTTAAGATCATGGTATTGAAGCAAATTAAGCAATACTGAAAGTTGAAATATTGATTTCCAAATTGCTTGCTTTTCTAGCTTTTCAAAGAGAGAGAGAGAAATAAATTCTTTCTTCATGTCCTAAACTCCAAATAACATTGGGTTTTTTTAAATCAACATTTTATCGCTGTTTCTAATATACCAATTAGTAAATGTCATTGTACATATTGCATCATATTTCCATCTGTGCATGTACAACTCAAAGGAAGTAATTAGTAAATACAAAATGATAAAATTGATAAAAGTCAGAGTGATATTTTGGGATTTGTACATCTCCCAACGTATTCTCTTGACAATTACCTTGTCTAGCCAGACTTACACCAGGAGATGTCTGTGTTATATCATACACCATTAGGACTAGGCCACAGCCCTACACAGGGAAGCAGGAATTCAGGCTGTAATACAATACCAGGGGAATCCTCCAAAGTGTTTAAAGTTACCTCCAAACTACCCAATAGATCTACAGAGACATACAGTGACGACTCTTGCCATGACAAGTTTACTGTCTGAACACTAATGCTGGAGGGCAAGGTTACACATCTGAGACTCAAGGGGTTAAATAGGGGCAAAATCTATACAAATAATTAAGTACAAAACAATGCCTCGAAAATTGTTTTTCTTTCTTTTAACAGAAATAGCTGGATGGTCCGGGAATGTATTAGTTTAAGATCGTCTTCCTAATCCTTACTGGAATTAATGTTAAATTTGATTATGTGAGGTATTTTATGTTATGATCTACATTGTATGAGATTATCATTGAAATACTGGGGGAAAAAAATTGAAATCTTTTTTGAAAGTTTAAAATATTCACTTGTAAAGTGCCCCCTCGATATAACACAGTCCGATGCACTGCGGATTCGGATATAACACGGGGTCAGACATGGATCCCATTTTTATTTTCGTTATTTCCCTGTAATATCGTATAAGGAGGATACTATAATGATGAGGTTATGTCATGGACCCCAACTTCAGCGTTATATCGAGGGGACACTGTACCTTCAAATCAAGCAAAATGCGACAAGTCATAACATTCTATTGGGTTTTATTTTTTTCACTTATATTTTGTGCCATCGCAAATGGATGAGAGTTTCCCGCAGCAATGTTAAACTCTATAATCGTTCAGTCACTTATATTTTGCAGTCTTTCAATAAAACGTAATCTGAATTAATTTGTAAGTTGCAATAAATTTCTTTTGAGCTTTTTTACCTCTCCCAATATATTTCCCTTTCTTTTTATTTTATTAAAACCCAACAGGGCAAGATCAGAGGCACTGAGAAAAGTAATATCATCAGCAGCTGAACATATCAAAGTTGAATGTTTCCCTAGGTTCTGATTCAGTAAAATACTTAAGTTTAACATGCTGCATGCATTCTAACTCGGGAAAAGTACCCAAAAAATATACTGGATGGGTTTTAGCATTAGTGACACATGTTGACAAAGCTAATGCACCCACGGAGGTCATATAGACAAGAGTGATGATTAGTGGTGCAAGCTTCCTAGTTGTAGTGACACTTTCATCAAATATTAATCCTAGTCTATGACCACTGTCACTGCAAGCTGTCAACAGAAAGCTTCTAATGGAAGCCTCCAGATTAAAGTATAGGTTACAGTTAGTTGCAGGGGCAGTAGTATGTGATTGGAGGATGTTGTAGGGAAAGTAATATGTGACATAAAACATGGCCGCCATGTTAGTTGACGCCTTCAGAGGCATCAACTAGCATTACACCGGCATGTAATCTCTTGAACCGTGAAAAGAAAGATTTAATTCCAAAATCGTCTTAGCTCCAGCGTTATTAACAAGCATTGATAATACATTTAGACACAAAATTTGTCATATTTTTCTTGGTTAACAGCTTGTAATAGGATTCAACCTTAGATACAGGAAGTATGAAATGATTTATCTCCCAGTGGCTAAGGCTATCATGAAGTGGAACAGTTTTTATTTTTCGCCTCTCTACTGAGAGGCATATTCAAGCTTTAGGGTGCTGGGATATGGTTTTTGGCACTGGAATAAGGTTTCTAATGGAATGAAAAATACATATTATATATAATAGAGTGCCACTGAATTGTGATTAATTCAGAGTGATTGCGTTCTAAAACCAGTATTCATATATGTGTATATAAAAGTTGACCAATGTAAGTGCCTTGTAACCCCGTTTGGGAGTACTGACAGCAGTAATCATTCAATTACTCGGTTTCATGGCCTCTTACAAATCTATCATATTTCACAGCAAGTCATATATGTATCACACTAGGGAGACATAGCTTGTTATGTACTAGACACAAAGACATACACTTTTCTCCAGAGGTCATAACAAAGTTGGCATCAAATAGCAACAAAAGATGCACTAATTCAAGGGTTAGAAATATCAATAGTAGGTTATACCGTGATCTTGACACGTGTAGCTGAGCTCGTGAATTTTCATCTCCTCTATTGACTTTACTGTATTTTATATTGACTTTACTGTACTTTATATACAGTTGAAGTTTGCCATCAATTCTTAAGAGTTCATCGCTTCCACAGTGTCTTCAAACTAAGACATGCACCTTTAACCCTAATCATGGCCTTTTTGACGGCTGTAGTTACTAGTGATTCTCAAATCCCTGCAGAACACTGTCTGTAAGCATCAAAAGTCATGCCCCATTGCCACCAGCACCTACAGAACATCCTCTGTTGCCCCTAGTTGCCCTGTCTTTCCACTCCCAGCCATGGTCATTTCATGAACTTCTGTTTACCGATCTTGTTCTTAGTCGACATCGGATAACCCGATGAAAGCCGACCTCTCAACTCTGTGCGCGCCACGTGAAACCCTAGCACTTTGTTGTCGAGGCTGGAAATCTCAGATGTGTACTTATCTCGATGATTTTGTTTATTGATGACACTTATGTTACAATAATATCATCTTGCAGGAGAAGTAGGAGGGACCCCCAACCGATAGTCAAAGCTGCAGGTCTGCCTGGAGAAGTTTAAGCCGTTAATTAATTTTTAAGCTTGTGTACCGATGTTGAAACCTTGTATGGTTGTGTGCAGTTTGAATTCATGAGGTTGTTTAGCTGTAGCAAATGAGGGTACATTTGGGGGTTTATACACTAGAGTTGGGATTATACACTCGAGATGGGATTCTGCAGTAGAAGAGGGATTATGCACTAAATTGCTGAACCTCATCTTTGTAATATAGAGAATTTCTTATATGTATTTATGAATGCCCATCCATATTGATATGGTTATGGATGTGAGTGATTTATTGTCTTGCGACGCACTGGGAATCTTTCACCTGGTTATGGATATAGATACAGATGAACGATAGATGAATTTACAACTACTAACTTGGCTACCAATCTTCGTTTATTTCTTTGTCGCAAATTGGTGAAAGGTCCCCACGATGTTAACCCCATGCACTCACACTCATTCATTTCTGAATAGATATTAATGCAAGGTTCTGGTTCCCAGTGTTAGATGGTCTAGAAGTACAGTACATATAAGCTTTCAGCACCAGGATCGGTGACACTTCCTAAGTACCGCGTCCCAGAATAGCAGCCAGAATCCATCAGTTGTCCAGCTTCTCTCCAGTAGAAATGGCGATACCTATTCAGCATCACGGCCTGTGGTTTGCTTCCAAGTAGCGATACTCTTGGACATCTTGAGAAGCAAACATCCAATTATCCAAAGGTGTATATGTTTCCTCTCGGGGTGGCTTTGTCCCACTTCCAGCCTGCTGTTGACAGTTTCTGTCTCGAGTACATTCAAATACCTAATGGTGCTCATCCCTGGAATTTATGAATAGATTCACTCGTCTGTCGTCTGTGGGATCCGGCTCCCAATGGGGGCGAAAAAATATTACAGGATGTAAAAATAGGAAGTATTGTGTCAGTCTTGTCTGGTGTCATTTTCACAGATATTTGACCCTTTTGTGCAAAGTGCTAATATTGAATGTGGACAGCTGTGTATGAGGAGGATGAGGTATAGATGGATACTTATCGGGGGAAGGATGTATGTGCATATGTGTGGGGTATTATGTAAGGGGAGGGAGGGAGGGATGGAGGGAGAGAGACAGAGAGAGAGAGAGATGGATGGATGGATGGATGCACAGAGAGACAGACAGACACACAGACAGATGCAGAGACAGACAGAGATATAGAAGGAAAAGGAATAAAACATATAGGTTAATAGATTGACACCTGTCGTGTAGAATCCTATTCCTGGACAGAGCTACTTCCTGTTATGACAATCTCGCACAGGTTATCTCCGATTCCCACTTACTTCGTTATCTTTGGAGTTGACTTTCCAAGTCTCACAGCAAGACCAATGTTGATGACCCTCTGAGCTGGACAATTTGTCTATCTGGTTGCAGGGACATAACCACAGTTTAACATCTTGGGTAAATTATGATGGTGACTGTCCTAGATGGACATAACAGTCTGTGGTTGCAGGAACATATTTGTCAGTTTAACACTGTGGTTAATTATTGTAGCTGACTGTCTATGACAAAACAGTCTATATGGTTGCAGGAACATATTTGTCGGTTTAACACTGTGATTAATTATTGTAGCTGACTGTCTATGACAAAACAGTCTATATGGTTGCAGGAACATATTTGTCAGTTTAACAATGTGATTAATTATTGTAGCTGACTGTCTATGACAAAACAGTCTATATGGTTGCAGGAACATATTTGTCAGTTCAACACTGTGGTTAATTATTGTAGCTGACTGTCTATGACAAAACAGTCTGTCTATATGGTTGCAGGAACATATTTATTTGTTTAACACTATGGTTAGTTACTGTAGCTGTCTAAAATAGACAATAATGGTCAGTATGATTGCAAGGACACTTTAACACCTTGATTAAGTGCTGAGCTGCTGATGTCACATACCCAGTTCTCAACCAAATACTCATATTACAAATATCTCCCATGGACAAAAGCCTTTGCTGAATTCACAGATCAGATTTGGCTGCAGTGACATGACCACAGTTAACACCATGATTGTGTGTTGCTGTCAACTGTCCAAAATGAGACACAACAGTCTATATGGTTGCAGGAACATATTTGTCAGTCCAAGATGGACATAACAGCCTATATGGTTGTTGTGACATGACCACAGTCTAACACTATAGACTACTATGGTTAAGTGTTGATGACCATCTCAGAAGGACGTAATTGGTTGAGCCAGTTACAGAGACACATCTAGCCGACTGTGGTCAAGTGTGATGGAAAGTGGAGTCTGGCATCAGATACAGCCCTCCATCGGAGATGTCCACGCCAATCTTCACTTACCTCAGAAACCCCTGTAGCACACAACCCCATTGTTGCAATATTCATGATTAGCTAGTTGTCTGGTTCCGGATTGCCGCAATATTCATGATTACCCAATCGTCTGGAACAGGTTATGATCACAAACAGGCATATTGACTTTCTGTGGATGTAATATTGTTGATGGCAATCCTTAATTTGTACACTGGCTAGATGATGTTTACTTGGAATGATGCTGTTATTGGCAAGGTGTTGGTGTGTGTACTGGACATTACTAGCCTTCCTGCTTTTGCATTAATGATTCCCAACTGAGAAAGAATTTTGGTTATACATGTACATGTATTATTTTAATATTTTATACAGATCAGATGGATTTTGTTTTGTAAATTCCTTGCAACTGTTTGATTTTATTGAAGTCAAAACATTAATATTAATATAAAACAATATATATTTTTGGGGGGAAAATATAGTAGGAAGTTTAATTTTAAAATATATATTATTTTAAAAAGAAATTATTATTATAATGTATATGATTAAAAATAAATAATTTAAATTTGTGTTTATAGCCATTTTCAAGATTCTTTCATTTATGTCATGGCTTGTTACTATAAACCAAGTCAGTTTTCATTGTCAAGAGTAGTTTGTTCTTTATCTCCCTCTAATCCAAGTGATTCTGGATGTTCTTGAAAAATAAGAGGACACAGAGCTCCTCATGCTAGTGGCAGGTGGAATGAGGGTCAGATGGAATGAGGGTCATGAGGGTCAGGTGGAATGAGGGTCAGGTGGAATGAGGGTCAGGTGGAGGGTCAGGGTGAATGAGGGTCAGGTGGAATGAGAATCATGAGGTTCAGGTGGAATTAGGGTCAGGTGGAATGAGAATCATGATGGCCAGGTGGAATGAGGGTCAGGTGGAATGAGAATCATGAGGGTCAGGTGGAATGAGGGTCAGGTGGAATGAGAATCATGAGGGTCAGGTGGAATGAGGGTCAGGTGGAAGACCTTGTGTAAGTTGCGTCATTACAATGTCCTTGTCACCAGCAAATCGGCCGTGAGCGACAAGGCAGGGTGACAGTGTCTGTGTTCTACAGATAAGCTGGTTCTCAATGCTTGTATTGATCTGTAGTATGGAGGCTGCTTGTATTGCTTCGCCGTTACTCCAGGTACGTTCCACACCTGCTGCACTGAGGTTGTTGTAGATGCAGACTCCTGTCACCATCATCATGACGACCGTTGGCTCTCCTGACGAGTTAGCTGAATACAATTGGTCGGGAAATCATCCGTCCTAATCTCAACAATATACACAATTAACATGTAATCTAAAATGAATGTACGGTACATATCAAATTGCATGGTTGAGTATTATATGATTGATTAGAGTTACTTGCCCTTTGTATTTTTCTTACAATATAGGAGTAACCATGGAAATGTGTGAACAGTTAAATGAGTGCAGACTTTGTTGTACATATGCCAGGAAAGGTAATTGAATGTAAAAGTTGTTCTCTTCCTTTGGCAGCAATTTGATACAGCTTCGTTGATTGGCCATGGAGTTAGGAAATGGCTTTGTGATCCCAAAAATTAGTTACGTTGCTAGTGCAAGGTTATCTCCAATAATAGTTAGATTAGTAGTTGAGTCAAAGCTAAAGGCTTGGCGAAATAGGTAATGATTTACATTTTAGCTCATTTAGTCTTGCAATGTTCTATATAAAATTTTAATGATCCGTGATGTAAAAGGAAATTGAATGCCTCTCGCTTTAAAAAAATATATATAATCTTGCCGGAAGAGAATAATCTGTTAGCAACCTGAAACCAAACAGCAATTATCTCCCTTGATAACAATTCTTTTCCTACCGGGTACATATTTTACAGGGAAAAAGAGAACATAATTAACATTAATTCAAACAGACACAATCTGGATTATCATTGTATGGCATTTATTTTCGTTAATGTCATAACAGCGATGACCTAGTGGCACTTAACTGTGCTGTTGTTGAGTGCATGTATATTGCACACATCAGTCCCTGAGATTACAAAATCTTGTTTTTTAATACAAACTCATGTTCAACTCAATATTTTGTACACAAATCTCCATAATTTGGGCTTAGCATGAAATCATACTCAAAAACATTCTAATCTTGGGTCTAGGGCACACAACAAAAAGGAAAAAGTCCTTAACACTACAAATACGAGTTCATTTTTTTGTTTGTTTTGTTTCCCTTTTGTTTCATTATTCAAATATACTACTTTAAAGCTTTACCTATTTATCTATGTTGAAGCAGAATGGAAACAACAGAGTATATAGTTCAGTCAGAGTGACAGCTCTTCAGTAATGGAGATACGTTTGTGGCACCTATATACTAGTCCTTTGAAGAAAAGTCATTAGCTTAGATTTAATAATTAATTTGCACGTGGTATCAAGTGATAACAAGGTTATCGCTTAACTGATAGTCAGGTATCATGGCTGTTGATATCAGATTTGTGTCAGATTACAGTAGTAATTCTGTGCCATCGTATGTATCTAGGAATTGCCATCATAGTAAGGCAATATTTATCTAAAGGTTGTGTTAAGAAACAGTAAAATACCTTTTTGATATTGACTTAGAAAAGTTAATTGTATTATTGAACAGCAAACGGATACAAGCTAGACCTTACATCATTATTTCAGTTAGTATGCCTATGATAAAATACTTCCACATTCACTTGATCTTAGACCTTGGTTGGTATGACAATGGTGATATGGGTTTTTGTTACATACATATTAGGGGTGTAACGATAAGTCGATAAGTCGACCTATTGCGATAGTGTGTGTCCCGATAGCAATCTATCGAT